>BQNB010103885.1:0-23935 GCA_026074375.1 Tanacetum coccineum
CCCCTAGCTGCCACGCACCACCACCTTCAAGTAACCACGCCGCACCATCATCACAGCACCAAGAAGGGTGTGTTCGGTTTGTTATAAATAAGCACAAGGGTGCGTTTTGCAGCAAGAGTCACCACTAGGGTGCGTGGGGTTTGTTTCAACACCGCTAAGGGTGCGGTTGGCTTTTATATCAAGAAGTTAGGGTGCGTCTGGTTGCGGGTTTGCAGCAGGAGTGTTCGTTTTATAAAACCACCAGAAATGGTGCGTTTGTTTGTCTTATCACCACACAAGGGTGCGTTGGGTTGTATGGCAGCCGCCGCCAAGGGCGCGTTTGGTTTAAACACCACGTAGGGTGCGTTGGTTTAGCATGAAACACGACATAGGGTGCGTTTGTTATGTTTTCATCAGAATAGGGTGCGTTTGGTTTTCTGTTATGCACCAAAGGTTAACAGAAATGCACAAGGGGTGTGTTTGGTTTGGCAGATTGCACCAAGGGTGCGTTTAGGATAGCAGAATCACGATTAGGGTGCGTTTGGGTTAACAGACATGCACAAGGGGTGTGTTTGGTTTGGCAATTAGCATTGAAAGGGCGCATTTGGCTTGACAGAAACACCGAAAGGGTGCGTTTGGTTTAACAGAAACCGTACAAAGGGTGCGTTTGGTTAATATAAATCGATTAATAAAACTTAATAAGACTATATATATATATATAACCGGATCTAATGGTGGTTTAAATTGGTTAAATAGATGTGTTATTTAATAATTTGTCTAGTTAGATATAAATTGAAGCGTGGATATTTTGCAACATGGGTTGTTTGGAAAGTGGAAAACATTAAATTTTATAAATATGGGGAAACGTCGTATAAACGAATGGTTTATGCAGAAATTTATAAAAAGTTCTATACTTCATAAATTTCATTATAATTTCTATTATCTTAGAAAAATCGATAAAAGACGAAGTTATATAGTTTTGAGATTATTAATTCGTTATTATACAATAACCCGACAACCGAACGAAAACTATACTTTTACGAATGAGACAACTATTTTAGCCACGACCCGTCGAGGAAACGAAATATAAGTTTATAAAATATTATTTTAAATTTTATAATTGTCAACTAGAAGATAATATCATAATTGTTGTAAAAGCTTTACAAACATCGTTTAACATAATTTGTAACCTTAAAACATCGTTTACATCTATACAAGAACTTTTTATTTATTTAATTAGTTATCTTTGTTATATAATTCACGGTATGAATTATATACTTGTTCATTTTATTCATATGTAATATATACAAAATATATTACACACTTTGCGTTTACTTTCGATTTATTTTATTTAACCAACCACCAAACTATTACAACTTGGAAATCTAAGTCTTTTATCAACGTGTCTCGTTGACGTAACCATTCATCGGGAAACCCAAGTACATTATCCTAGGATAGTGGGTCATAGTCGTTAAGATAAACTACAACTTCTTGGTCGAGCCGTTTTGGGGTTCTGTTTGTGTTGTGCTTAATATGTGCAGTTCTGCCAATCGTTCAACAACACCAATGTGAGTTTATAGCCCCATGTTTTACTGGTTTTACATATATTTTTTGGGTAAGAACATGCTTGTTTACAAATGCATTTACATGGTTGATTACCTGTTTGGTTTACATACTCATTTATATATCTCGCGATGAGATACAATACTTGGTTTAATTTTTGAACGCAACACATACTATACTTTTATGATTACGGATTAGCTTAGGTTGCATGAACTGTAATCACTTGGAGGGTGAGCGCGAATGTTATGAAATAGATCTATTCGGGATTGACAACCCCCGTTCGGGTGATTAGCTATCACTGGGCAAACGAACGTTATAACACGATTGGTTGAGTCTTCAGGGCCAACAATTACATACACATGAATATTTTCGTAAATGCCCGGGTGTTCTTGGAGGGGACACCTGTGATGGGTACATATTACTTTCGTAAATGCCCGGGTGTTCTTGGAGGGAACACCTACGATGGGTACACTCTTACTGTGCCTTGAATAAAGTGGCATACATACAAGTCTACGTCGCAGTTTCATGAACTTAGAGTAATGGTAATCATGGTTTTATACACAAGTGAACATTTACGTTGCCTTGAATAAAGTGGCAATACATACTTGAAACATTTCGTGATATTTTCAATTATCATGCATACATTTTGGAAGGACATTTAAGGATTTAAATGGTCATACTCACTTTACAGAACCTTGGTTCAACATTTGTATTTACAAAAACCTATGAACTCACCAACTTTAATGTTGACACTTTTAAGCATGTTTTTCTCAGGTGAATTAGATGCTTGGCCTACTCGATGTGCATTGGAGTCTAAATTGACAAGATTTCATTCATGGATCTGTACTTACATACAAATGATCAAATCTCGTTGGGTTGTTTTCAAGCTTTTCATTGTGATGCAATTATGGGACAAATGTTATATCAATTTCAAGGAAATCAACGAGATTACTTTTCAAACGACACATTTAGAGGTCGTTCTCTTGTATCTAGCGCTGTGTATTATGAAGTAATGCCCCAGACACATTTCCGCTGCGACACATTTTTGGGGGTGTTACACTCCCTAAGTTGAGGAACTGGGTCTTATGAAGCCTTTGTCAGAAAGCTCTTGCAGTTGTTCCGACAATTCCTTCATTTTGGACGATGCCAATCGATACGGTGCTCGAGCTACGGGAGTGGCTCCTGGAATTAAGTCGATCTGGAATTCTACTAGTCGAGCTGGAGGAAGACCCGGCAAGTCCTCGGGAAAAACTTTAGGAAAATCTCGGACGATTGGTACGTCCTTAAGTCGCTTTCCTTCCTACTTTCCTCCTCTTTCTTGGTGGATATATGTGCCAAAAAGATCTGACATCCTTTTGCCATGTACTCTTGAGCCTTTGAACATGCGATAATGGTCAACCGAGATTCTCTCCCGTCGTTACTTTCGTTACCACGAAAAATCAGGGTTTCATTCCCATAGGGAACTCAAACAAGTTTCTCGTCACACACGATCACGGCGTGACACCTTCTTAACCAGTCCATGCCGATAATAACGTCAAAACTACCCAGTTCCACGGGCATTAGGTCTATGTTGAACGGATGGTTTAAGAAATTTAAAGTACAACCTCGTATAATAGCGTCTATCCTGACTATTTTCCCATCTGCTAGTTCGACATCATAACTATTTTCTAATGGAGTTGGGGCGATGTTAATCAGGGAACTAAATGCAGTAGATATAAAGCTTCTATCGGCACCAGTGTCGAATAAGATAGATGCATAGTGGTTGTTTAAGAGGAACGTACCCGTGACGACATTGGAGTCCGGGTCCCTCGATGCATTCCCTTTCTTCTCTGCATACACCCAACCTTGTGCATTCCCATTTCCTCCATCCTTATTCTTCAACTTTGGACAATCTCTCTTGAAATGTCTTGGAGCTCCACATTCAAAACAACCATTCCCTTTGGGATTTGCCCCATTGCCCTTTTGAGTATTAGCACCATTTGTGTTGCCAGAACTCCTGCAGTCGCGGGCAAAGTGCCCTACCTTGTTGCACTTGTGGCACTTCTGAGTACACGGGCCATTGTGATGAAAATGGCACTTGGTGCACTTGGGCAAAGATCCCCCATACGGCTTCTTCTCACCAGTCCCCATATTGTAGACCTTGGCGACATTTTGCCTCTTGAAGGGTTGTTGTTGGTGACCATGGTTGTTTCTGGATGAATCATCAGCCTTCCTTTTGTTGTCAGACTGTCTTTCCACATAGGTGCGGAGTTTCTGATCCATCAAGTCGTTGGCCAACTCAATAGTCTCATCCAACGTCTTGGGTCTGGCAGACTTGACATTTCCATAAATGTTATCAGGAAGTCCACTGATGTACTTGTCAACCTTCTCGGTTTCATTAGCAACAAACTTGGTACATATCAGGGTTAGCTCTTGGAAACGTTCAGTGTATGCTGGAACATCGTTCCCTTTGACCTTTAGGTTCCACAACTCGATTTCTAGTTTCTTGATTTCACCCTGCGGACAATACTTGTCCGTCATCTTCTTCTTGAGTACTTCCCAAGTCATTGAATATGCATCAGGACCTAAGGTTCTTATCTGACCATTCCACCAAGTCAAAGCAGCACCTAACAGAGTGCAGGTGGCAAACTTAACCTGATTTTCAATAGCACAACCACTGATATTGAAGACTGACTCCATCTTTTCAATCCACCTGGTTAAACCGACAACGCCTTCAGTTCCTTTGAAGTTCAAAGGTTGACATTTCATGAAGTCAGCGTAGAAACAAGGGCGCGCAGTTTGCACATTCCTTCGGTTATCCCCGTGTGAACTGTGGCTTCCATCTCCATTGGTGGAGTTTCGCTGAAGAGCTTGATCAATCATAGCTTGAACGGATTCTGGAGTCATGTTGTTTGGGTTGGTGTTGTTAGGAGTGGTATTCGGTCCTCGTCTTGTCGCAGGTGCCATGATTTGTCTAAATCACAAGAGACAAAACGTGAGGTCATAATCATAACGAGATATACCATAATTTACAAATGAGACAACAACACAAGAGAGGTATATAGTACAACATAACACATCTATTTCATTCATAACTTGGAAAATTTTACATGAAATAGTTTTTGGTACACAAAATTTTACTATACAAAAGATCGAAGGCATGCTAGCAGGGAAAACCCCAAATACTTTAAACGCTGACAACGACCTAGCAAGAAAAAATAACATAAACCACTAGATGTGACTGTCAGCATCCCCATAAGCATCCTGGTGATCTGGAATCCTAGTATCTGGTCCTGGTTGTCTAGCTCTCCTCTGCTGCTCTCGATGTGCTAACAACTAGGCATGCATGTTACTCATCTCTTACCTCATATCTCTCATCACTTGGAGAGTCTCTGCCATCTGTGCTTGACGCCTACGGTCCGTCTCTCGAAGCGTTGCCATCTCAGTCTGCTGCATCTGGAAACGAGTCTCATATACCCAGTGTTGTGTCTGAATGAGAGTACTCTGCAGCTGTAGCTGTGCCTGATGTGCCTGGATATGGGTCTCGTATGCATCCACATGATCACGGTGGGTCTGAAGCTCCTGATGGGTCGCCTGACTCAATCCTATCGAGTGAGCCCAAGCCTCTCGGGAAGCATAGGCCTCCTCCTCCATAATCCATACTATCTCCTGGAGAGTCATCCTATCCCCCATAAGTAAGTCGACCCGCTCTGAGTCCATAGTGACTCGCTATGATATACGAGTCCTACCATCCTGAGCATCCTCTAGTAAAGCATACAAGTCCTGTGTATCACGCTCATGGAGCTCAGCAAGCTCTGTAACCTTAGTATTGACCTCTCCTATGGTCATATGTGCTATCTTAGGAACTGCCTCTGCCGGATCTATCCAAGTATCCCTAATCCCATACCTAACCTCACTAATCCCCTGTCATCTCGCTTCAGCATCTACTATGCTGACAAACCCATAATCTACCCATTGACCTCCTATAGGTATATCAGTAGAACTCTCTCCGATCTCGTACCTGGAGCCTAGAGCAAACAAGCACGACCTCTTGCGAGGTGGCTGCTCAAACTCGGGAATATCATCCCTACGGTCAACAGGTGGTGGTATGTATAGAGATTGTGGTAGTGGTGGTAGTGGAGGTGATGGTAGTGCGGCGGTAACCGCATCAACAAGGGCCTGATTGGAGGCTATCCTGAGTGTCTGGATTTGGATTAGACACCCAGATGATGGTAGTAATGGTGATGGCACATGTGGTGGTGATGAATGTGCAGATGGGGCCGTGCACCTAGCAAGGCGCTCCCCTGTAGAGGGTAGTAATAGTGAGATAGGTAGTGATGGTGATGAGTAGGCATGGCTAGAAGTCTCTCAACCTCTGCTTCTGGTGGAAGGGATATGGAAGCCTGAAGCCGGACAGTGATCCTAGCTCCAGTGGTAGAAATGTCAGTGGAGGGTGGTGGTATAACAGGCTCTGTTCCCTCAGGTGGGGAAACAAGCTTAACAGTAGGTATAACAACAGCGGAGTCGGCCGGAGCTAGTGCTCCTACTCCTCCTCCACGTCCCTATCCTCATCATCGGCGTCATCCCTAGATGAATCGCCGTCATCATCATCTCCATCATCTCCCCCGTCCATGGGATAGTTAACCGGACCATCCTATGTCTCATCATCCTCATACTCCTCTGGATCCTCCTCGGGATCCGACTCAGTAACATGTTCGGGTGACTCGGTAGTAGGCGAATCAACGGGAGGTAATGGCTGCTCCTTAACTGGAAACACATGCTCATCCTCCAACGGTATATACTCAGGGTATATAGGTTGTGGCACATAGTCAGGATCATGTGACTGTATGAACATAGCCTTACGCTCATCCTCGTTCTGTGGTACTGGTGGTGTTTGTGGATCCTCGGGGCCTGGTATGTAATCCGGTGATGGTGGGGGTACTGGCTGCATAGGGAGTCCATCGTATCCGTACACGATGACTTGTGGATAACCTCCGTCAGATATCTCCTCATCGGCTCCCCAAAAGACCCTGCCTGGCTCGGAATCAGTGTATACGGAAGTGTAGGTAACAGCAGATAATGTAGAAGACATGACTACTGCAAAAAGCAAAAATAACTTATATAAGTATTACTTATAAGACTCTTATAGTAATATACATAGTATAATTTATATATACGTGTATATCAATCATGTAAGCACTTAGTGACTACTAATGCTAAAACAGTGTATGTGATGTAAGCACATATATTAGATACAAACAAGTAATGTATGTATGTCCCATGCAAACCCCGTTTGTAAATAAGATGTTTGAAAATGGTTATAGTCCAGACAAAAACTTTTGACCCGGTTCTCTATAACCTTGGCTCTAGATACCAATCTGTAACACTCCCAAATCTGGGTAGCAGCGAAATGTTGAATATCCGAGGGCGTTACTTCAAAGATCAATAGCATAAGATATGAGAACGACCACTAAACGTGTCGTTTTAAAAAGATACATTGTATTAACAAAATGCTTGTTCATTACATAAGCTCATGCCTTTAAATTGTTCGACAATATAAGTAAATATTTCAGTTTATAACAAATGTTCCCAAAATGTAATACGCCCAAATCTTTAGTACTGACTCTTTCCAAAGAGTGACCCCCAATGTATCTGAGCACCTCGTGCCTTATTGACTTGAGAAAACATTCTTAAAATATCAACATAAAGTTGGTGAATTCATAGGTTTGTGTAAATCAATAGTAGGACCGCAAGATTTCCAAGTGTATGATTAAGCAAACATCATAGAAAGTAATTACATTTTCCTAAGCTCATGACACTGAAGCTCGACGTATATGAATACAATAAATTGCCAACATTTTCCCATGAATGATGTTCTAACCCGCAACATCCCAAATCCGACATGGTATACGTTTGTTGTCCAGCAACCCGGCACAGTGAGCGCTACTCACCCAAATGGGGATGTCAATCCCAAATAGATCTATTTATAACATTCGCGCTCATAATCTAGTAATTGACCGTTCATGATAAAGGGCTCAGTGGGTTATCGCTACTTAGGCAAACACGTAATCATAGTATAAAATGTACACTTGCATCCAATTTGTAAAACAAAGCATGTTCTCACCCCAAAGATGTAAATCATTTAAATAATTGTAAAACATGGGGCTATGAACTCACCTTAGTAAGTAGTCCTCTGAAAATGATAATTATATCCAAGAATGGCAATGAATCACACCATCAAATACCTAAGTAAGTACGGCCAGTCTTAGTCTACAAGTTTAGGCTAACGACTCTTGTATAAACTACAATAAAATTGCTGAGTTACTATATTTATGTTATCATTGTGTGGTGGTGCACATGTTCTATTGTTTTAGTATATTACTTGATGGCTTTGGAAGTATATGATCACACATGTTCTAGTTTACGTATAAACATTATTAATATATATTCATATTTATTAAGTCGTGGTTTAACTTGTATAATATCCGAATATAACTCGTTCGATATGTTAAGTGGTTATTAAAATCACCTTTGTTCATGAAATACCCTTAGGTTTCCTATATTTACAAAAATAGTCCCTATGTTAATGAAAATATAGTATTTACACTTTAAACCCTTATGTTTCCAAAATTACACTCTTAGTCCTTCAATTTTTCAATAATTGCACTTTAGGTCCTTATATGTTCCAAACAGTCCCTTAAGTTTCAGAAATGTCCAAAACAGCCCATTGACTTAGAAACATTAGTTTTTGGCAGTTTTAACCCTCTAGTTTACGAATTTACCCTTTTAGTCCCTTAACTTTGTAAAAATCGCATATAAAATCCAATTAAGTTTTAACAAGTGAGAATAGGTTTTCTTAAGCTCCAATAAGCCATATAAGCTATGGCAGCTTACAAATAAGCTCGGATGAGCTTATTTTAGCTTATTGGGCTTAGTGGGCTCGTTAAAGTCCATTAAGCAAATTAATGGCCTAATTAAGATTGTAAAAGTACATAAGCTCTCATTAAGCTTATTTTAGCTTATTGAAACTGTTAAAGCTGAAAAATAAGCTTGGGTGAGCTTATTTAAGCTTATTGGGCTCGTTGGCACAACAGCTTTAACCCGAAGGTTTTCAAAAGTTTCATTAAGGTTTCAACACATGATTCGACTTATTTTCTAGTCTTAATAAGCACCTTTAGGCTGTTTTTATTATTCGGCTTATTTTTAAGCTAATAGTCCTCGTTAATGGGCCTTTGAGCCCATTGTGAACCCGATAAGCCCCTTTAAGCCTTTAGGCTTGATCCCTTAAGGTCCATTAGCTACCTTGACTTCTAATAAGTCCTAACTTTCTGTTTTAGTTTCCCCAATAAGCTGTTAGAGCTTATTAAGTAATTTGGCCTGTATTGGGCCTTGCTAAGGGCTTGTGGCTCGATAGGGCTTATTTGCGTGACTTGCTATCTAACAAGTTTAACAAGCTTCTTTACCAAATCAATAAGCTCGTATGAGCTTAATAACAATCCATGGGCCATAACTAACGAGTTGTTGGGCCTGTTTGGGTTTAATGGGTCCATTTGCAGCCTGTTAAGGTTTCTTTTGTATTTCGTGTGTTCCAAAGAGTTTAAGAACTCTATAAGACCTCGATAAGCTCGATTGAGCTTATCTATATGCTACGGGCCTCAAAACACTGGCTATTGGGCCCAAACATGGGCGGTTTAGATTAAACGAGCCCTTTTGTGGCCCGTTGATCTCTCTAGCAACATATATGGTTCGAAGAGAGTCCTAGTAACTATATTACATTTGTTTAGCTTATATATAGGTCATGTTCATCACATGCACGCGTTAGTTTAGGTCGTATATACCTTCTCGAGTCGTTCCATTTTGTTTATAGGAAAAGTTTACGTATAACTTTCATGAAATTCATTTGTAAGAGTTAAGGTTCATGTTTGCCTATAGACGAACCCGTTTAAGCCTTTGCTTGCCATTAAATCATTTTGTACATGTTTCTTAACACCACATAAGATAGATTATATGCATATAAGTGTACGTGTGCCACGCATGGGTTGAACCATGCGTGTTCACATCCACATAATTCGTTAATCACACATTTCATGACCTATACGACTAGATATCAAAGAGTTAAGTATAATATGAAATGTACAAGCTTAACCGCGACATACAAGAGGTCTTAGAGACTTTTGAGGGTAAATGTGAGGGTGTTTGTTTATGGTTTATGACCCAAGACAAGAGAGGAGTAGTATTGTTTTTCTTGTTTGAGTGTTTGTGAGTTGTAAGAGTGTTAAATGGTAAGTGTGGATGTGTATTTATAGGCAAGTAACTAGTTACAATTTCTAGTTCTTTAAACAAACCAAAACTAGTCCTAGGTTAGTGGTTTTTAAGGTGTCTAGTTACTCTCTAATGGTTTTGCTAATACAACCTAGGTACATCTCTTAATTAGTCAATTTTTGTACAAGATTTGTTAAGATTTAGCAAAATCTTAAGGTTTGTGTACATACATGCATGTTGCCGTGGCATCTAAGAGAAAATAGAGCAAAAATGGTCTTTATCCAATGGGTATTAGCTTACTAGGAAACATTAAGTACAAACCTTAATTAAAACTTAGATGTACATGTACTTAGCAAGATTTTTAAGGATTTGTAGTTGGTTTAGTTTCCAATATTCAGCCCTAGTGGGGTATTAACACAAGATTTGATTAAATTTTGTGTTTAAGGTTTAAAATTGGGTATTGGCTTGAGTCTAGGTAAGTCTAGGTATTTCCGGGGTGTGTCTAAATGTATTTTATTGCGAAACGTAAGCCTTTTACGTGACCAATAAAAATAAAATACGCAAAGTTAATAATTATCTTCTTAATAATTATATAACACTTGTTTGATATAAACCTTAATTTATTTGGTGACCGTTTACGTTAAATGATTATTTCTAGTCTACGTGATTTAGTTTAAAAGTTAAATTAAAAGTAAACGCGTATCGAACCAAAATAAATAGTGACGAATAATAGGAGTTGTAAAATGACCTGAAATTGAGAAATGTTACACCCAACCCATGAAGTCATTGCTCCAATCGCTGAAGTAGTAGCTCTAGAACCCGCTGTATCAACCGGTTTATCTTCCTCGACAACTGTTGACCAAGATGCACCATCACCTAGTAACTCACAAACCACACCCGAAACTCGATCTCTTGTCATTCCTAATGATGTTAAAGAAGATAATCATGACTTAGATGCTACACACATGAATAACAATCCATTGTTTGGCATTCCAATTCCAGAAAATGATTATAAAGCATCTTCTCCTTCGGATGTTATTCCTACTGTTGTGTACACTCCTGCTCCTAACTCAGAACACGGTAACAAATAGACCAAGGATCATCTTTTAGACAACATCATCGATGAACTCGAAATACCTGTTTCCACATGACTCCAACTCCATGAACAAGATTTATTTTGTTACTATAATGCTTTTCTCTCATAAGATGAACCTAAGATTTATAAAGACGCATTAACTCAATCATGTTGGATTGAAGCAATGCAAAAGGAGCTAAATGAATTTGAACGTCTTGTAGTCTGGGAACTCGTTGCTCGTCCAGATAAAGTGATGATCGTTACTTTAAAATGGATTTATAAGGTAAAACTTGATGAAATAGGAGGAAAATTGAAAAACAAGGCTTGCTTGGTTGCTCGTGGTTATCGTCAAGAAGAGGGAATTGATTTTGAGGAATCTTTTACTCTAGTGGCTAGACTTGATGCTATTCGAATTTTCCTCACATATGCTGCTCACATGAATATGATCGTCTACCAAATGGATGTTAAGATGGCATTCTGCGCGAAGAAGTTTATGTCAGCCAACCGAACGGGTTTGTGGATCAAGACGATCCGAATCATGTGTACAAGCTTAAGAATGCTCTCTATGGGTTGAAACAAGCTCCTCGCGCGTGGTACGATCTTTTGTCGATGTTTCTACTCTCTTAAGAATTCTCTAAAGGAACCGTGAATCCCACATTATTCATTAGAAGTCAAGACAAATATATTCTCCTAGTACAAATCTATGTTGATGATATAATTGCGTCTACTACACCTGAACTATGTGACCAATTTTCAAAAATAACGTGTTTCAAGTTTAAGATGTCGATGATGGGCAAAATATCATTTTTTTCTAGGACTACAGATTTCACAAAGTCCCAAAGGCATCTTTATACACCAGTCTAAATATGCTCTAGAATCTTTAAAAAAATATGGTATGGAATCTAGTAACCCCGTGGATACTCCCATGGTGGAGAAATCTAAACTGGATAAAGATACACAAAGGAAAGCCATTGACCCTACACACTATCGTGGAATGATTGGCACCGGACCATTATGTATCTTACAGCCAATAGATCAG
This sequence comes from Tanacetum coccineum, assembly GCA_026074375.1. NCBI lineage: Eukaryota > Viridiplantae > Streptophyta > Magnoliopsida > Asterales > Asteraceae > Tanacetum > Tanacetum coccineum. The sequence goes on from BQNB010103885.1 coordinate 11,898, forward strand.
ACATTAAATTTGCTGTATGCATGTGTTGCAGGTTATCAGGCAACAGCATACGAAAAAGCATGAATTAATTGCGCTATAAAAAGAATCTTTAAATACCTAAGAGGAACTGTCAATAGAGGACTCTGGTATCCAAAGGATTCTTCTATTTCTCTCACAGCTTATGCAGATGCTGATCATGCGGGTTGCCAAGATACTCGACGAAGTACTTCTGGATGTATGCAATTTTGGGAGACAAACTTGTTAGTTAGTCATCAAAAAAGAAGAAAAGCGCTGCGATATCCAGTACAGAAACTGAATATATAGCCTTGTCTAGCTGTTGTGCTCAAGTCCTTTGGATAAGATCACAGCTTACCGACTATGGCCTTTGGTTTACTAAAATTCCAATGTACTGTGATAACAAAAGCGCTATTGCCTTATGCTGCAACAATGTTCAACATTCTCGATCAAAACATATTGACATCAGATTCCACTTCATAAAAGAGCAAGTTTAGAATGGAGTAGTAAGGCTTTATTTTGTCAATACAGAATATCAGCTGGCGGACATCTTCACTAAAGCTCTTGGCAGAGAAAGAATTGAATTTCTTATCAACAAACTGGGAATGCGAAGTTTTACGCCGGAGACCCTGAAACTATTAGCAGATGAAGCTGAAGAATAGTGGTGGTACCTATTCAAATATCCTGTATAATATGTAAATATATTATAAACCCTAAAAACCAAAAAGATTTTACATTTTCAGAAATTTTTTATAAAAACAAAATACAAAAATATAAAATATATAAAACCAAAAAAAAATAAAAAAATGAGAAAAATATAAAAAGAGGTAATAATGGCATGTCTTCTGAAAATCGATAACATTTATGGTCTTAGAAATGTCATTCAATAATGATACGAGGCTGTAAATGAAGTTCGAGCAGAAGTTCAAAAGTTTTCAAAACATGCCAAAAATGGCTTGCTATTATTTTTGATAGCAACCCGGTCATCATCTTAAAGGCAAGTATTTCAAAAAGAAAACTTAACCTCATAACGGGAATTTATTCTCGGGCATGGTCTACTTTATGACCATGCAAAGGCTTGTGTTTACTTTGCAACACAACCCGTGCTTCCTATATACAATAAGTGTACGTGTCAGTGCATTTATTTGTCAAAATAAGAGAAATCTTATTTTTATTGGTAAAAAGTTGTCTTCATAATGAATCAGTGTTTTCAGTAATCACAAAAAGATTTTCAAAGACAATGCGACCACTCAAACAATGACAACAGCTCTTTAGATAGAAAACAGGTCAATATTTGAGGGAGAGAATGTGTCATCAAATAATCTTTTAAAACGGTCTTTCAAAATAAGTCACGGAATAAACAGATAAAGTTTTGGATAATGACGGATAACATTTTTAAGGGGAGTTAATTTATATTAACTACAAGAGCTTTTGATGTCATTTGTTTCAGACTTTAGGGACTTATTTTCAATTTAAGACTTAGTTGATTCTCACGGGATAGATTTAAGCTTATCAATTCTTCGAACATGATCTCTAGTATATTTGCGTACCAGGTTTTGCTGATTCTGAGATATCAAAACCAGCAAGGGGGAAGGAATAGATATACAAGAAAGATAACAAGTACACGCGATAGTGTCCATAGCCTTCTTTGATTTTAGGCAATTCTGGAAAAACGAATGTCATAACCGCAGAGAAAATCAGTGTTTTAACTTGTTAATTCGGGTGCACTATTTCATCCACATGGGGGAAGAGATATCTTGTTATGTTTAGTATGCATCATTTAGAATACTAGGGGGAAGTGTTGTAAGAAGATTTATTCTAAGCGTGAGAAGATTGGTTACTGATTCAATAAATGCTACCTCAAATGGTTAATCACTAAGCTTATTTTTTTAAAAGGGAGTAGAATTAGATGACAAAAGAGGTACACATAGGTTTGATAAGTATGATGATTCCTTAAGTTAGTCAGTATTCTGCAGAAAGAAATGAGTACATTTAAGACTTAGTTGACTTACGTGTTATCATTTTGACTACTTAGAGGGAATAATTATGACATCCGAGACTTAGTTGACTTTGGTGTTTCAATTTATATCATCACTGTCGTGTAAGGAGAAATTCGAACATCCGGGACTTAATTGTCTTTGGTGTTACGGTTTCGAATTAATTGTGTACTTCGGATATTTGGGCTTTTTACATCAAGACTGCTTGAGGCGGCTTGCAAGAAAGTTTTGAATCTACTCAACAAAGGATTACTGATTTAGGGGAACGCTAGAACTATTTCTTAAGAGGAGACTTCGGGGAAAAGACTACGGCCCGCTACAAAGACCATATGATTCTATCATTGATGTTCTCATCATTCAGGGTCAAACCTCGTAAATAATAATCTTGTTTTTAAAAAAAAAAAAGATATAAATGTGTTGTGTAGACTTAAAAAATTAGCATATATAGTGTATTGAGTATGAATATATCAAGTAACTTCTTAGATAAAATTCAAAAATTCAATTAAACTATACTCAAACACCATACAATACCCTCATAATTTGAGGGGGAGCATTTAAAAATGTTCCTAATACGGCTTGTTAATAATTGGACATTTATCCCCGAAAGCAGTTATATTTGAATCAATTGATATCCAAAATATCAAGAGATTTAATATTTTTGATAAGGGGAGAAAATGTGATTAAAATATATGGCTAAAGATGTGATTTTCAAGATCTCAAGTGTACGCTATCCCATATATGTGCTAAACTCTTTCGATTAATCAATGCACATATAAAGGGGGAGCAAATGGTTACGTGTTGGCAGAAATATTAGCAGATACCAAAGACCGACCATATAATTTATTGTATTGGAGTTATAAGGTGGTTAAGGTTAGGTATTTATTCCCATGATCCAGCCAGAATCGAAGGGATCTACCCAGGGATATTCCACTAGATAGTGTAGTAGTCCTTAGGTATGAAAAAAGGAGTAAAAGTGAGAATAAGGGAAAAGTGCCGACTAAGATGGAGCTAGTACTGGAACAAACCCAACAAGGTACTAGTTATGAAGTCTCGGTAAGCGCTAAAGGGGTTAAAGAATTAAAAAGAAAAGTTAAGATAAAGGGTGAAAAGAAAGAAGCCCTCCTTACACTTAGGCAGAAACCGGGTCAATACATCTGCTGTCAAGAATCACAAAGATGATTGTTGACATTGAAGACTGACATCATGGACCCAGTGATGCAATGCACAACCCTCCCTAGCCACTCAGAATCTCTCAAAAGATTTTTGTTTCATTTCTCACAGAGATTACACGCATTTCTATCAACTTTCTCACTCCGAGTTAGTTGGTATTGAAAAGGTGGCAGTCTGCTCCAGCCTCCGATCACTAAAACCAAAGTGCACTATTGAGTCTAGAGCCAAAAGAGATCATCCATAAATCTCACTAGGACACTGTTCAAATATATTTGTTGTTCACACACTGTGAAAACAAGTAATAACCTAAGAGTCCTACGCATTATCCTTGTGATTTTGCCAGAACATCAGAGTGATACTAAAGTATTCACAATGATGATGGAAATCCTGCTTGAGCCAACATCAAACAAGCTCTTGGTAGGTGACTTGTGCGATTCAAATGAATCAAACTTGTGACAACTGGAAAGAAATGATGGTGCGATTCTAAAATGAATCAAACTTGTTCCAGTAAATGAATTGACGGTTGATGATGAATTTTTGAAATGATTAACACTCTCGATGTGTCACAAAACCACTTTAGCAAGTGACACGTCGATTGATTTTTCAAATCAATTTTTATTTCAATCGGTGAGATAGTAACTCGCTGGTTTACTCTTATCGTGTTGTCTGCTTTGAGACATTCCGGTAATGAGAACATGTTGAGTTTGATGAATCTAATACATATGTGTTAGAAATATTCGATACTTCAGGTGGAAATCTTGTCAAGGAGATTCTTCTTAAATTGAATCTACCTAATTAAGGTTCAATCTCTCATGGATTGAAGGTTACTCAACCAAAAACTTTGGTGCGAATGGCAAAGCATATTCGCCCCCTCGCTGTATTGCTCACTGTATTTTATTGCGGATAATTAAAGATGGGAGGTGAATTGGTACTGGTTCCAGGATGACTCACATATTCATAGCCGCAATTTGCTCATACTCGTACCAATCTAATATAAAGACAACTGAAAGCTCATGTACTGGTGTCCAAGACTTACGCTACTCTGATATAATACATCCTTACTTGAAGTGACGAAGTGATAAAGTTAATGAACTTCAAGAAGATGCCATTATTAAAGCTTTTTAAGATATCAAATCAAGAAAGGTAATGAGCATGTCGGTCTAAGGTCACAAGTTCACAAGATGGTAAAGCTTAAAGATGGACAAAACCGTGATTTGATTGGTTGTGATATCAGGTGTTCAAAATCACTTTTTACATACAAGTAAGTTAAAGGAACAAGATCAAGCCTAAAGTCATTGATCCTACACCATATTCACAGAAAAGATAAATGAAAAGAAGATACAAGCTCATGACTAAAGTCAAAGCATTAGTATGCTAGGAGTAAGTTTTTGTAAATTGTATTGTGACCTCCCTTAGGGGTGAGATTGTTAGGAAGACGAAAAGTCTAGGCACTTCCAAGAATTGTTTAGTCAAAGGCCCGTAGTTAGGCTCAAAGTATTGTTGAAATCTAATTGGGCCAATTGGCCTATTGGAAGCCCTCATGCTTTATGGTCACGGCCTGTTATAGTAGTTATCATTATACCCTCTCATGCCTTGGAGAAGGTCTATGTCGGTTGTTCATTGTTTTTCACACTCTTAATACATTTTTCTCATGTTTACTTTTCTCTCTCATATGTGTTCATTCAACCCTCTCTAACTAAATTCACTCTCTTCCCCTCTTCATGTGACTCTTTATAATTTCTTGTTATTCACATTGTGTGACTTAGCAAGCATAATTTAAACAAGTGTCCTAATGAGATTTATAGATGATCTCTTTTGGCTCTTGACTCAATAGTGCACTTTGGTTTTAGTGACCGGAGGCTGGAGCAGACTGCCACCTTTTCAATACCAACTAACTCGGAGTGAGAAAGTTGATAGAAATGCGTGTAATCTCTGTGAGAAATGAAACAGAAATCTTTTGAGAGATTCTGAGTGGCTAGGGAGGGTTGTGCATTGCATCACTGGGTCCATGATGTCAAACTTCAATTTCAGCAATCATCTTTGTGATTCTCGACAACAGATGTATTGACCCGATTTCTGCCTAAGTGTAAGGAGGGCTTCTTTATTTTCACCCCTTATCTTAACTTTTCTTTTTAATTCTTTAACCCCTTCAGCTCTTATCGAGACTTCATAACTAGTACCTTGTTGGATTTGTTCCAGTACTAGCTCCATCTCAATTGGCACTCTTCTCTTATTCTCACTTTTTCTCCTTTTTCATACCTAAGGACTACTACACTATCTAGTGGAATATCCCTGGGTAGATCCCTTCGGTTCTGGCTGGATCGTAGGAATGAATACCTAAGCTTAACCACCTTATAACTCTAATGCAGTAATATAAATGGTTAGTCTTTTGGTATTTCCACATTATAGCCAATCACGTAACCATTTGCTCCCCCTTTATATGTGCATCGATTAATCGAAAGAGTTTAGCACATATATGGGATAGCGTACACTTGAGATCTTAAAATTCACATTGTTAGCAATATATTTTAATCATATTTTCTCCCCTTATCAAAAATATTAAATCTCTTGATATTTTGGATATCAATTGATTCAAATATAACTGCTTTTAGGAAAAAAAGTACAATTATTAACAAGCCCTCTTAGTGCCTACCTTGTATGTACTGCTTTTAGTACATTTTTGTTTTTACCCAAGTTAATTATGATAGTAATAGTTGCTAAGTACTCTATCCTGGTTGTTACGTTTGGGGTTTTTTGTTTTTATTAGGACAATTGGGATTTATAGGTAGTTATTCATCTTATGAAGAATTGGGGAAGAAGTAATTTATTACCCCCAATAAAGCTCAATAAGCTCCATGTTATGTTGATCCACCTCAATTCGGGTCATTAGTTAGATTGTATATATCGAGTATGTAAAAGTTCAAGTGTACGGGTGTATCTATAAACCCCCATGATATATTATATGTTTAAGCGATGGCAGGGCAAAAGTGTACGAAAAAAATATGTATATAAAAAAAGAGTGAAAAAATGTATAGGCTGCCATTTGCTTATGTTTATGTTTGTATTAGAGTCAAGAAAAGAAAAAAAAGAGAGATTGGTGTGGAGTTTTGTAGAGTTTGTATATTTTGTCCGAAAGTCTGTGCTTAGCAACAAATACCAAACGTGTATTCATATAATTTTTTTAGCTAAAACCCTTCCACTCTAATTCACCCAAAGTCCCTCCCCAATGTATCCATCATTTCCGTTTCCATTTATGTTATCTTACATCCTACACCAAATACCCCTTTTTAAAAGACCTCTTAGACGTAATGTATAATGCTTGCGCCCTAGCGGTGAAGGTTTTTAATCCTTTACCCAAGCCCATGGTAATTTAATGCTATGGACAGGTATTGGAGTGTTTGATTCCGTTTCCCCATTATGTTATAATTTATTATACACCCGAGCGAAAGAAGAAAGAGAGAAATCCCAAAAAACACTTAGGTGGAGGGTGCTTGTTATTGTACTTTTGTGTTTTAATTATGAGGTCTAGAAGGGTTGTGTTTTGTAAAATATTTTTACAGAGTAGGTTATATGACCCTTTAATTGCTATCTGTCTAGGTAGAAAAGCCCATTTGGCTTTAGGGTGTTATTTTATTCACTATTTCTGGGTCATTTAACCCCTTAAATCATGCAAATATGCCCATATTATGTGCTTAATCATTTTTTTAGGTTTTTAGCACTTGGATGGCTTTTGGAAGAAATACATGTGACTTGGGCTCATTTGAAGAAGAAACGGACAAGATTACAGACCTACACCAAATCTCTTGAAGACTTTTGCAAACAGTGGCTGAGACGCGTCGCAGGAGGCATAAAGCGACGCCGTCGTGATCTATCTAGTGACGGCGTCAGGAATTTGGCGACGGCGTCAGGACGTGGCCGACTTAAAGAGGATCTAGAATCATCTACGTGGCGACGGCGTCAGGATCACAAAGCGACGCCGTCGCGTCGACATCTCTATAAATATAAATCCGTTTTTAGGGTTTTAGTGTGTAACTTTAGGGATAACTTTGTATAACCCTAGGGAGACAAACCCTGGTCGTTTTAGGAGCTTTATAGGTCATTTTTAGGGCCTCAAAACCCTATTGTACTACCTTGAATCCATGTTTTAATCAAGTAAGGTTATTTATCATTAATCATTCAATATGTCTATGTGTTGTTTGATTAATTTATCTTCTTGCTTTCTTTATAACATGCGAGGCTAAACCCTCCTTTGTATTTATCTATGATTGCATGAAACTTAGATTGTAGATTGATGACATCAAATAACATCACTTCTATAGCATCATTTATCCCATATAAATAACCCATTTTGTTTAATTATTGCAAAGAATTGTTACTTAATCGTTTATATTTGAGAAATACAGTAATTATGGAGTACTTGGTGAAGATTAGCAAAAAGGCACACATTCTGGAGCTTAAACGAAGACATTTGAATATTACTGTTCTGACATCCAATACGCCGTATCCATCATGGAAGATACGGGTGATTGTTATTGTAGCTTGCACTACACAAATGACCAACAAAAGAAAAGATCATACGGTATCTAGAAAAGACCAATACGCCGTATTCAAGCTATGGAAATAAAATATTCTGGAAGATATCAAACGTGGTCCCTACTCCAATAAATACCAATACGCCGTATCGAAGTCTTTCGATACGCCGTATTGTCCATATTCCAGACCTTATAAATAGAAAACTTAAAAATGAGTTTTAAGTGTGCTAAATCATATTTTTGATACCTAAACCATATAAGACGATTTTCAGAGGATAAGAAGAGTAGAAGAGGTCTTGCAACGTAATTAATTCCATAGGAAACAACTTGTAATCTCCTATACTCTTGTAATGTTTCAGTTTTTTTTGTACATATCGTTAACTAGTTTAGTATACCTTGGCTAATTATTACTTTTGGTTTGATTATGGAATGTTTGAGATCTGAATTGTTAGTTTGTTTATTTCTATTGCTAGTGTATCGTTGATTGCCGTTTTTATGTTTAAGTTTTTATACTTGTCTACTTGCTTTTGTAATGCGACCTATCATTCAATAGATTCGTGATACGGGACTAAGTATCTAGATTTCGGGTTGGCTCTCCATATAGTGATTTATACATCTAAAACTAATAGGATCACAAATAAACAACCTACCTTTTGCTTAGATTGTGTGCTTAGTTGGACCGGTAGGTGACCCTTAGGATCAAGAGTATGTTCTTAATTTAATGGTAAGACTTGGTTAGTGGACTACTAGTGTTGAATTGCATTTAAGCAGTAAGTGGGTTTAACGTTCTCTATGAGCTAGGGTTTAAACAAGATCCCATTGCTTTAATCCCTAAGATTGATTATTAATTAAGCAAAATAAGGATGCTTTATGGCGGATACGTATAATGTGACAGAATTCTTTGTATCTAGTCTTAGATTGATAAGTCCGCCTAAGTCTTTAAAAAAAAAAAAAAAACAAAAAAAAAAAAAAAAAAAAAAAAAAAAAAAAAAATTTTTTTTTTTTAAAAAAAAAAAAAAAAAAAAAAAATAAAAAAAAAAAAAAAAATTTTAAAGAATGATATGCCACCTCAGAGTAAGTAATCATTGCACTAAATAAACAAATCAATGTTCTGATTAGATTAATAATGGTTAATACAGTTTTCTTATATTTGGCTAGACCGCTCTTTTATCTTCTATCAATTTGCCCGCATGTGTTTTAGTGTCTTAAGTTGATTTTAGTCACCACAAAACCCGTGCCAGTCTCTCAGGCTGAAAACCCCCTTATCCGTTAGATTTAGGATTAACATAGGTTTAGCATAGGTTTAACATAGAATAAAATTAAATTAGTTTAGATAACCAAAATATTAATAAATTAAAAGATTGTTTCTCGCTCTTATTGATCGACACCCTACTTACCACGAAACTCCCATCTAACCGGGTACACTGCCTGTTAAAATGTTATTTTTGGTAAAGTCCGCAAAATATAAATTTAAAACATAAAATCATAAAATTATACACCTCACTACAATCCAATCAAGTTTTTGGCACCGCTACTAGGGAATGAAAATTTAATCTTGATTTTTATTTAATATTTTGGTTTTTAACATTAGATTAGTCTAACATTTAGGATTAGTGTAATTTAAATTAGTGTATAATTTTGTATATTTGTCTTTAATTATTTGCTTGTATATTTGCTTAGTTTAATTGTTTGTGTGTTTAATTGTTTTCTCTAATACATTGTTCTGGTCGATAACCTGATACGGCGTATCCACTTCTATTGGATACGGCGTATCCAACCTTCTAATCCAATACAACGTATTCGTTCAAAAGATTAATACAACGTATTTAAATCTATTGAATATGGCGTATTGAGCATCTGATACAGTAACAGAACTGGTTTTTCGCATTCGATTTCTGTATATCTGTGTTTTCTTTCTCCCGAGCCCATCCTACTCATTGTTTATCCCTTGTTTCAAGTAGTGCATGACAAGGAGTTTAACTAAGGAACTATTTACGCCCTTCAAAGAACTAAAACAAGAATTTTGATCATCTAGGAAGCTTCTCAAGACACTAAGTCTTGACGAATCAAGATCACCTGAATTCAATCTATTTTCTGATTTAGAAGAATATTCCGAGGAAGAAGTTGTAGAAACAATGGCGGAAACCATGGAACAATACATGAGCAAAACTCGAGTTGACTATGGATCAAGAATTGCTAGGCCTAAAATCGATGACAAAGATAGCTTTGAATTAAAAGGCCAATTTCTCAAGGAACTACGTGACAACACTTTCTGCAGTTTGGATCATGAAGATGCGAACGAACACATTGAGAAAGTTCTTGAGATTGTCGATTTATTCCATATCTCTAACATAACTATAGACTAAGTGATGCTTAGAGCATTCCTTATGTCCCTTACTGGAGCCATACGTCATTGGCTAAGAAACAAACCATCTGGTTCAATCACAACTTGGGAAGATCTTAAGATAAAGTTTCTAAGCAAATATTGCCCACATGCTCGTACTGCAAAGAAAATGGAGGAGATCAACAACTTTCAGCAAGAACCGGATGAAACCCTTTACCAAGCATGGTAGCGATTTAAAGAACTCTTGATGAAGTGTCCTCAACACTATTTAACAGAGATGCAGGAGGTAATCTTATTTTATAACGGATTGGATGTCCAAACTAGACAGATTCTTGATTTAAAAGGTGTTATACCATCTAAGACTGTTGCCGATGCAAAAATAGCCATCTAAGAAATGGCTGAATAGTCTCAAAAATGGCATAATGGAACATCTAGGATAAGAAGGACTGAAACTTCTGACGGATTGGCAGCCATACAAGCACAACTTAATAATCTTGGAAGAGAAATCAAGAAGGTGAATGAGAAGGTTTATGCTTCTCAAGTAGGATGTGAACAATGTAAAGGACCCCACTACACCAAAGATTGCCCACTCAATGAAGAAGGTAAAACCCTCAAAGAATCTTACTACACTCAATTTGGTGGACCTTTCCAAGGAGGGGGATATAGAGCAGCAGTTCTAGGATTCTACCAAAGGAACAATGCAAACCCTTCGTACCAAGAACGAAGGCAATCTATGGAAGAAACCCTGAGCAAGTTTATGAGTGAATCAACAAAGAGACATGAAGAAAACATCATCATGATTAAAGAAATCCGAGATTTAACGAATGCTGCCGTACGAAACCAAGGAGCTTCGATTAAAACTCTAGAGATTCAAATCGGGTAAATAAGCAAGGTACTACAAGAAAGAGGATTTGGAAGCCTACCTAGCTCTACTGAAGCCAACCCGAGAGATCATGTCAAATCAATTTCGACAACTGCTGAAGCTGATTCAAACCCGATACGCCATATTAGATCACCCCAATATGTCGTATCTACTCTACATGACAGAAGATTCATATTCGACTCAAGACAAACAACAATCCCATTTCCAAGTCGTTTAAATGATTACTACTGTAAGGAAAAGAATGGATCGTATGGACCGCAATTCTCAAAAGCTTACTCATATGAAGCTTCATATATCGATAAATCCATACCCCAAAAGGAGAAAGACACAGGGAGTTTCACTTTACCTTGCTATATTAATAATGTTTGCTTTGATAATTCCCTTGCTAACTTCGGAGCTAGCGTAAGTGTTATGCCTTTCTCGACCTACCTTAACTTAGGTTTAGGCGAATTAGCTCACACTAAGTTGACAGTTGAATTAGCAGATAAGACTATAAAATATCCAAAAAGAATTGCTAAAAATGTGCTAGTAGGTATTGGTAAAAAAAATTCCCTGTTGACTTTATAATTCTTGATATGCCTGAGGATGTCAAAGTGCCCTTGATCCTTAGAAGATCGTTTTTGTCTACCGCCCACGCTAAGATTGATGTATTCAAAAGAAAGATTACTTAAAGGGTAGGGGATGAGAAAATTATTTTCAAAAGTGTTAAACCTGCTAGTAGTTTAATTAAGAGGGTCTACATGTTAAGCTTAAGAGAAAGAATGAAACTTGGTTTAGAAGCTAGGCTAATGGGAGAGACTTTGGTATTGAATAGATCATTAGACCCTTTATATGGAGATTACATTGAATTGAATGATCTTAATGTACCAGTAGTGCCAATGAGAGATTAAGTTAATGATTTGATGCCCACCATTGAGGAAGGTGAGGTAATTAATGAGCCTATAATTGACATAATCAAAACTAGGAATAACGAAAGTTTTGACAAGTACCCTAGTTTTTGTGACTTTGACCGGAAGATCCATATTGATTGTGCCTACAATTTAAGATTTTCGTGCATGATAGGTTTTGAACATATAAATGCTAATTTTTTTCCTGATTTTGTCCGTTAATGTGATATT
>BQNB010103886.1:3642-14830 GCA_026074375.1 Tanacetum coccineum
TTACGGTGTAACCATGAAATGGTTTACGTCGTAACTATAGTGGTTACGGCATAAACTAAAGTTGTTACGCCGTAACTGCTGCAGATTCAACAAAGTTACCACATGACTTTGAATCGAGCCGGTCTCGATAATTTCCTCTTAGCTTCTGAATTCTGCAAAACAAAGTAAGAAGCATGCAAACCAACTAATGCAAAAAGGAAATTTTATTAAATGAAGGACGGGTTGTCTCCCGACAAGCACTTTTGTTTATTAACGAGTCTTTAAGTTAGACTCATGCCCATTCTACGTTTCGTCGTCGGAGTCCTCTCCGTCATTCCCAAGGACTTCTTTCATTTCCTCCATTATCATTTTCCTAAACCTTGATCCATTTTTCCTTCCCAAGGACAGGGTTTCATTATTCTCGCCACTAACACATATGAAGCTACATCCGTTGTCGAACTTATATTTTGTTACTTCAAATGTTTCCGTATGTACCATTGGTGGATTGTAATCTTCGTTACCTAATCTTTTTTTTTCTTCCTCCTCATACCAGTAATCATACCACCAATCTTTATTCTTACATTGAGCTCTATTACATTTGTGGAAATCGTAGAATACCAATTGTGGAAATCATAGAGGGGGGGGGGGGTGAATACGTTTCCATTTAAAAACTTAAAATATTTCGTATCAAATTATCCATCAAGTTAGATGCAATATGATAAGTGTGAATAATACATCTATATCCACTAGAACATGTCATAGCAATATAAGCACAATCACAATGTTAACTTCTATCTATGACACAATCATCATCCAAACAATATAAGCAACAATCAACACACATATAGATCTAATGCAAATATAAATGTAAGGCGATAAGGTAAATAAAGATGTAAAGCGAAAAGTAAAAGAAAGTGCAAACCGGACGCGATGATTTATAGTGGTTCGGTCACGAAGCACCTCTTCGCCCTACTCCACTCCCCGAGTACCCAACTCGAGAGTTACTTCACTAGTCAACAAGCTCCCTTTAGGCGGAGAAAACCGAACACAACTAAGCTTACACCGATTTCCGACACTAAGCCAAATGTCGAGTTCTAATCCTAGCTAGAACCAATCTATCACAACTAACCACACTACTTCACAACAATTCACAACTTCTCTTCACCACACAACTTCACTTCACTTCACGACTTCACTTCACTTCACAACTTCACTTCACTACTTCTTCACTACGATTCACAACTTCTTCACTACGATTCACAACTTTACTTCACCTAGACACTACTACGATCACACCAATCTAACACTACTTACTAAGATCACCCCGATCTAACTATACTTCCTATGATCACCACGATCTAACAACTATACACACCATGATCACCATGATCTAACTATTACACAAGTTTGGAATACATGGACTCGATCTATACATTGTGAATGTAAGACATGTCATGAATGCACTAACTAAACTACATAACTTCGTATCTTGATGATAACAAGAGTTCTTCTCTTGCACTTGGAGGAATAAGCTTGAATCACTTGGAAACAAATGCTTATGATTACATGATCAAAGGTTTTTAGAATATGTGTGAGATGTATAAACTAATTTGGGACAGAAAGAAAAGGTGCAAAAGGTTAGAAAATCAGTGGGGAATAGTCCTGTATTTATAGGCAAACTGAGTTGCCTTTTTGTTTGGGCGGTCCCTTTAATTAGGGTGCCGGTCCCCTTAATAATTAAGGGGACCACCCTTATAATTAAGGGTGGCGCCCAGCCCAGACGCTCCATTTTTTGTCTTGTTTAGGGGAGGTGTTTTCTGGAACATTTCTAGCCGTTTTTAGGTAGAAAATTTGAATTTAAAATATTTATTTTGAATAAAATATTTAAGGGAGAGTTATACAAATGTTTGTGACATTTTAGAAAAAATTGAGGTACAATAAAAAATCCTGTGATCACAAAAATAATTAAGCATGTATTTAGTCATACCTTAAGTTTTTTACGTCGGTGCAAAACTTGTTGAAGTATAGACTTGAACGGTCCGAGAGATGTTGTCGCTAATGCAGTGATGATTTGATCAGAATAACTTAAGCACTTTAAGTTATTGTTAAAAGTTATATGTTGTCATCACTAAAACATGAGAGAATTAAAAAGATTAAATATCGTAATATTTCTTCTACCAACAATCTCGCCAATTTTTTGATGATGACAAAATAATTTAAACTATAACCAATAGTAAAATGTATAAGTAATTTTTACACTTCTTCTCCCCCTTTTGACAAAGCAAAAAAGGTAGACTCGTAGCGAGACTTATACTACACTTCAGCTGGTGAACCCAAAAGCGAGCTTGCATCATCCTAGTAAGTCTTGCTCGCCATCAACCTCAGTTAAATTCATCCAAGATATCTACATTACACTAAAACTCGAAGGCAACCCTTTGCTCATAGCAACTCCTATGACACTTGCGTTCCCATGTATATAGACTCTAACGGCTCCATGGATCAAAATTTGTTGCAAAAACTCTTAACCTACAGCAAGGGTTTAGTTTCGTGCAACATAATCTATATATATAGGTAGCGATATTAAAGGTTGGATCATATATCAAATATGTGTAGATGTCAAACGTTACAACTCCCCTCGGTGTATGCTCCCCTTGTTTGGGGCACCAAGGAATCAATCTACGGAAGTGTGCTAAACAAAAAAAATTGTAAAAAGTGCACATATATATACCAACAATGATGGCTAAATATATATATAGCAATATACTAACATGGAACAAGACATGCAGTCTTAGATTATAGCACTCTAAACTAAGACATTAAAAAAACCTAGATACAACGACATTACTTAAGACATAGAAAGTTAGGAACCAATGATAAGATCGACCGCACATGCTTAAGACTTGAACCAACAACCCTTGCGGTATAATACCGACTTTATTAAACAGAACAAAATTCTTATGAATTGACACACTATATATGAAATGACTTATTCCAAGATGTCATTTGGATAAGGAATATTAACGTATTTTGATCAACACGCTCCTTATGGTATCATCATCTAACCAAGATGATGATGTGGATTTGAATAGACTAAGAGTTGTATTGAGAGATTCCTAAATCCTTAAGTTTCTTTGTTAAAAGATGTATCTTTTCATGTTTGGGTGTTTAAGGAAAACATTAGCGTAAGACTTTAGATCAAACAAATGTTGATGATAAGGATATTTTAGGAGGGAACATAAATAAAAAAGGATGAGCATAAATGGAAAGGGAAGGTGTTGACAATAGGTTTGTTGGGTGTTTTGTTGGTTGTTAATGTTGACGGACAAAGGTGAAAATATGAAAATGGTGTAAGAGAAGTGAAAGACTTGACATTGTGATGACTTAACAACACTTGAAGATTGAATGTCCTTTTTGTGTGTGCCGTCACTTTGCCTAAAAAGTGGAAATGATGGAGAAAAATGACAGACACGACATTGTGAAACTCAACAGACACTTTGTAAGATTGACATCTGCTTTTGTGTTTCTTCACTTGCTAAAAAGTGGAAAATGATTGATAACGCATTTCAATTACAAAATTCACTTACCTTTTTGACAACATAGCATACAGGCTTATGAGTTGTCGGATAGAGGATGAAAGACGCATGACATTACGAAATTCGCTTGCGTTTGACAACATAGGCACACATGCGTATGAAGTGTCAGGATATGAGATGAACGCATTTCATTACGAAATCACTTAACTTTCGACACATAGCAACACATAAATGTTGCAGTCGGGAAATGAAGATGAGATGCATTTCATTGCGAAATTCACTTGTGGGGAAGGGGTTTTTACAGCAGAACTTCTTGTAAAGATGACCAGTGGATGACTCTGATGGTAATGTAAGCGATGACTACGTTTTACATTCTTGTTTCTAGTGAATAAGATCACATATGTGAGTTCATTAAAGTATTTGTTAAAGGTTTATTGTGAACATGTTGTTTTCCCTTCCTTTAATTCGTGCTCATCCGACATAAATTGGGAATAAAGAATAAATGAAGAAAAATAAGACAGAAGCGATGACTTGACAATGTCAAGACGGATGAAGGTTAGCATATGAATGAACTTCATGTCACGAAGTTATGCAGCCTCTCTCGATATTGCGAATGTTCATAGGAACATATCACACGATGAGGATAGGTTGTCTTAAAGGTGGTAGCGGAAATGTGGACATAAGATATTAACCATCTAAATAATAATAAGTTGAGAAAGATTTTTGTGATATGCTTAGACATAATAATGATGACATTTTAATTTGGCATTTCGTTGAATTAAAAATGCTAAACATTTCGGATGAAATTTTAATTTGTTGATATTTAGCTAAATGAATTTCACAGTAACAAACTAGTAAATGAAATGACACGTTATGAATTTGTTTTCATCATTCCTAGACCTAGACTTAAGAAGGTTCACGTTTTTTGGGTAAAGGGTTACCCCGATAAATTGTATTAATCACATCAAAAGTTTAGGTACAATGGAATATGGCTGAATACCACATTAACCTCAAGCAAAGCTTGAACGACACGCATTTGAGACATGCCCTAAATGAATAGAATAAGGAAACAATGACAAATAAAATCAGTGAACGTCCCATATCTTTATATCCATGTACCAGGCAATACGAACCATGAACTTCAAAGCAAGAACCATCAACTTAAGATTCATAAATTCAAAACCCATTGGGCATGTTCCACTTCAAAAGAATCTCTTTCACCTTGGCAGTGTTCTTGAACCAAAATGATAGAAGTTTAAGTCTTACCGTGATTATAAAAGTTAGGAAGATTTAGTTGTTTCCTAATACTTATCCTTTGTAAACCTAATATCTGTAGTATATAAAGAGATATAGGTCGTATAGTTTTCGGTGTGTCAAGATGTAAACACCAGAAAAAGTGTGTGTGTGTGTCTAGGCGTTAAGTCCTCTAAATAGACGCCTAGGGTTTGGTTGGTTTAGCCTCAAGGATCTTTGATTCCTTGTTATAGTTTAGATAACACTGTTTAGAATTGATCATCTAGAATCGGGGCTTGTAGTAGTCATGTATCGTAGTGAAGATAATGATGAAAAACCTTGTTAGAGTAACATTGTTCTTGTGCTAATTCCGCTATGCATATGTTTGTGTTCAATGTTATTATTATCCTAGATTAGATCTAAACAATCTGAGCTTACAACGATTCTTTAGGTTTTAACAAGGTTATCAAAAAGGAAGTTATCAAACTCCTTGATGCCGGATTGATTTAGCCTATCTCTGATAGTCCGTGGGTGAGCCCCATTCATTGTGTGCCTAAGAAGGGTGGCATGACCGTAGTTGAAAATGAAGATAATGAGTTGATTCCTACAAGTACTATTACCGAGGCATTTTTATAGATTACCGAAAGCTTAAAATGATGCGACGCGTAAAGACCATTTCCTATTACCTTCCATGGACCAAATGCTAAACGTTAGGCAGGAACAATACTATTGCTTTTTAGATGATTTTCTGGTTATTTTTATATTCCCATTGACCCGCAAGACCAAGAGAAGACCACCTTCACTTGCCCTTATGGGACGTTTTCCTACCGACGCATGCCTTTCTTTATAATGCTCCGGGCACGTTCCAAAGGTGCATGATGGCCATTTTCCACGATATGATCGAGGAAACAATGGAGGTCTTCATGGACGATTTCTCGGTCTTCGGGGATTCTTTCTCCTCATGCCTCTCCCATTTAGACAAAATGCTCAAACGGTGCGAAGACACTAATTTAGTTCTAAATTGGGAGAAATGCCATTTTATGGTAAAAGAAGGCATTGTTCTAGGACATAAGATTTCAAAGTCCGGGATTGAGGTCGACAAAGCTAAAGTCGATGTTATAGCTAAACTCCCTCATCCGACTTCTGTTAAAGGCATTCGAAGTTTTTTAGGTCACGCCGGGTTCTATCGTCGATTTATTCAAGATTTTTCTAAAATAGCCCGGCCGATGACCCATCTTCTTGAAAAAGATACCCCTTTCATCTTCTCGAAAGAATGTGTTGAATCATTTAATATACTTAAGAAGAAGTTAACCGAAGCTCCAATTTTAGTTGCCCCCGATTGGGACCTACCGTTTGAAATTATGTGTGATGCTAGTGATTACGCGGTAGGTGCAGTCTTGGGGCAACGTAAGACCAAACATTTTCAGCCTATACACTATGCAAGTAAGACCATGACGGATGCTCAAGCACATTACACCACTACGGAAAAAGAGTTATTAGCCGTGGTGTATGCTTTCGAGAAATTCCGGCCTTACTTAGTCTTGTCAAAGACCATAGTGTATACGGACCACTCGGCTCTCAAATATCTTCTTGAAAAGAAAGATGCTAAACCAAGATTGCTCCAGTAGATTCTCCTACTCCAAGAATTTGATGTCATTATTCATGATAAAAGAGGAGCAGAGAATCTCGCGGCCGGCTACTTATCAAGACTTGAAAATCCCCACCAAGATGTTCTCAAAAACAAGGAAATTACCAAAACATTTCCTCTCGAGACACTTGGTATGGTTACCTTTCGTGGTGATGATAATATCCCATGGTTTTCTGATTTTGCAAATTACCATGCGAGGAATTTTATGATTAAAGGGATGTCGTCCCAACAAAAGAATAAGTTTTTCAAGGATGTTAAGCACTACTTTTGGGACGACCCCTATTTGTTCAAGATTTGTACGGATCAAGTGATCCGACGGTGTGTTTACGGCCAAGAAGCTGTTGATATCCTCACTGCTTGCCATAATGGGCCCACCGTGGGACAATATGGTGCCAACTACACCGCCAAGAAAGTTTTTAACTCATGATTCTTTTGGCCTACCATTTACCGCGATGCCTATGACTTGGTCACCCGTTGTGTCGCTTGTCAACGTGAGGGAAAAATCTCACAACGAGATGAAATGCCTCAAAATGCAATTCAAGTTTGTGAGATTTTTGATGTTTGGGGTATCAACTTCATGGGCCCGTTCCCGTCTTCACGAGGGAACAAGTATATACTCGTGGCCGTTGATTATTTGTCAAAATAGGTTAAAGCGAAAGCGCTCCCCACCAATGACACCCGAGTTGTTTGTAAAATTTTAAAATCTCATTAGTGATCGCAGTACCTATTTTTGCAATGACCAGTTTACAAAGGTCATGCTTAAATACGAAGTTACTTACCATCTCTCCATCGCGTATCACCCACAAACAAGTGGGTAAGTTGAGGTTTCAAATTGTGGTTTGAAACGCATTCTGTGGTTTGAAATGTATCTTAGAAAGGACCGTAGGTGAAAATCGTGCTTCATGGTCCAATAAGTTAGATAATGCTTTATGGGCCTTCCGTACCGTATTCAAGACACCAATCGGGTTCACTCCTTATAAGCTCGTGTACGGAAAGGATTGCCATCTTCCTATCGAACTTGAACACAAGGCCTATTGGGCCTTAAAACATTGTAATTTTGTCCTTAAGACCGCGGGTGATCACCGAAAAGTTCAAATGAATGAATTAAATGAACTTCAGGATCAAGCCTATGAGAACTCTTTAATCTACAAAGAGAAAATGAAGAAGATTCATGACTCCAAGATTAAGAACCGCGTTTTCAACGTTGGTGATCGAGTTCTTCTCTTCAATTCTTGATTAAAAATTTTCTCGGGCAAGCACAAAACCCGTTGGACCGGACCGTTCACCGTTGCTCAAGTTTTCCCTTATGGAACCGTCGAGTTATCTCAAACCGACGAACAAAACTAAGGTAACGTCAAAGACTCAAGCACTACATTTGGAGGGGACATACACCATGGTTAGTCCCTGGATCTTCCAAAAACTTTCCCATGGACCACTAAATTAGGGGACGAGTCAGGCTCGTGACTCGGTTAACAAAAACAAGCGCTTCGTGGGTGGCAACCCATTCTTATCCTTAGTAGTAGTATATTAGTATAGATAATTATTGAAATAAGTGTGTTATTAAAATGTGAGAGAGGCTCGCCTCTTCCTTCTCGTGTTTCTGTTTTGTGTTTTATTCCAGGATTGCCAGGATTATGAAGAATCTCGTTTCTAATAGTTTTGTTCCATCCTTTCACGCTCGATCTTCAATCCTTAGCATGGCCTTATAAATGGGAAATCCGATATCCCTATATCTAATAGATTAACATTTTATCATATTTTCATATTAATAAACGGCTATTAGATTTGAGTAAAGTCCCCTTATATTTGAATTATGTCCTGAAATTAGTATCTGGGTTGACATCTCACATTGAGGACAATGTTAGTTCTAGTATGGGGGGGATGGGGGGGGGGGATCGTTTCAATTTGATCTTACTTGCATTTTCCTTGTCTTCACGTAACCCCGTTTTGCCACCAAAAATAGCAAAAATATGCCAAAATTATTTTTTTTTCAAAAATAGAATAAGTGTTTTGACACGTAGTTTTGTCTTTTAAGGAATAAATTTTGACTTGATCGAGCATGTTTGCGCTCTAGCTTGCCCCTTAACTTAAATAAATTAAATCTTTTGCTAGTCCTTTATACAAGAAGCTTTAAAACAGCGAATTCCTAGCTTAAAAAAGCCCAAGAGTTTGCAAGTTTTCCATGATAGACTTTTAAATATGGAAAGCTTGTTTTTTATTAGACTAAAAAAGAAATTCGCTGTATCTTTTTATGAAAGATTTTAAATTTGACGAAGAAGCGAGAAATGATAGGAGTTTAATATAAGTTAGTATGCTAAACATAGAGTAGTTGGGATCTCTTTAAGTCTCATAAAAAGTTAATTGTTGCTTTTTCTACCCAATCTGCTTAATAAACGTAATTAATTGTTGAATAAGTAAAGTTACTTTTAGTTTTTGTGAATCTTAGTTGATCCCTTCGTAAGAGATTCATTCTGGTGAAAGTAAGGTACACATCGAGGTTTTTGTCAGTGTGTGGGGAAATAGGCTACCGTTGTTAGCGTAGTTAAAAGACCACATGACTATGAAATTTGGCTATAATAATAAAAGTTAATTAATAAACAAAAGCCGAAATAAGACACATACTCTTGCAAGGCTCACAAAAAATATGCGACTCGATGTGGGTAGTCTTCTAAAGGATGGAGGTAATAATAAGAATAAAACAGTGGGCTGAAAAAAGTTTAACTTGCCTCTTGCTGCTTAACAACCATGTGGCAGTCTTCTAAATAATGCAGCAAAGTAATAATCCGAGACTATAAAAGTTTGCTGCAATCTGCCGGCTCACAACCGATGTGCACAGCCCTCCAAAAAGGTCGAGATCACGAGGACAGAAATAAGACTCCTGGACCATGGTCGGCTCGCATACCGATGTGGCAGTTGTTTAAAGGACCGAGGTTTAATAATGTTGCAATAATAATAATAAGAATAAAGCCAAATTTCGACTCCGGGGTTATCTAAATAAAGCCTCCGTCTCTGGACTCGTAGTTGAGTTGTTTCGGATGAAATAAAAAGGATAACCCCTAAATCGTGCGAAATTAGAACCTTAATGTGGACCTTATTCTCACCATATCATCTCTTTAGGAAATGATTTCAAACTAATTGTGGTCTAAACTGGGTTTACTTTATATGAATAAGACATTAATTTATTTGTCACAAATAATAATAATAAAATCTTTGGAGGATTTAGGAATAAGGGAGCGGAAAGTAGCTATGCATACACAATTAGCATTTATGAGTAGTATTAGCATCTTAACTTGTATTTAGAAATGATTTCGTTTTTAAGCTTGGTTTGGGGCGGGTGAAAAATCAAGGACGATGAATTTATCCTTTTAGTGTTTCTTGTTCTGTGACCCTTAAAGTTATAGTGTATGATAATAATAAATGCATAAAATTGGTAAAACGGAGGCTTATCAAAACTATTAATTTCTTAATCCCCTTAGATGAACACTTAGCTACTTTTCGAGGTAATTAGTCTAAGGGGTTAAAATTTTTAGTTTTCTAAGTGTATATTTATGACATTGCGTGAGGACACGACAATCGCTTAGTATGGGGGATTTTGGTATGTGCTTAATTACACATACTTTTTACATATTAAAACGAGCTAAAAGACCCACAATGACCAAAAATACATTAAAAATGCATTGTATATGTGTATTTCATGAATTGTGTCTTGTAGATACATATATTAAATAAAAGGACAAAAACAAAGACAAAGCGGACAAAACCGAGCACGAGAATGGAAAGAGCGCGGAAAATCGAAGCCGAAGGCATATACATCCTTAATGGGCCAACCCGTACCTATTTTATTGGGTCGGGTCAGCCCATTAGCATTGTATTTCTATAAAACCTAAAGCCTAAATTCTAAGCCTTATAAAATCTAAAAACCAATCCATAAGCCATATCTTAGTATCCGGCCCAATCTACAAAACCATAGCCCAAGTCAAAAGCCCCATTTACCTATCCATAACACGGGTCAAAGGTCAAAGGTCAAAGAAAGTTATAAACAGTCAAAATTACTGTTTATCTCTTTCTCTTTTCCCTCTCTCATTTACACACACAACAACAACTAACCAGTGTAAACAATCACACCCACACACTCTCAAGTCCTTCTAGAATGCTTGTGTGGCTAAGGATGACATCAACCAAGTCCACGTTGGCGATCCTGAGCACAATGATTGGTAGATTTAACGTGGTAGCAATCCAAGGGCTATGAATGATTGCGTGGGTATTGGTCAAGAATCAAGGGCTGAGATTAGAAGCTGTGGACGCTCCTGAAGCTCTAGATCCTTCTTCTTCAGGCTATAAATAGAGCTCCTCATCACATTGCTGAAATCGTCTAGTTTTAGCTTACTTTTTAGTTTTAGTAGCTTATTGTAACCTTTAGCTTATTGTATTTTCTTCTCAAGCTTTGTAACTCTTTCTTATTAATAAAATTGCAGTTTTACTTTTAAATCTTGAATTTTGAATTCTGTTTTACTTATTATGCAAGTCTAGCTTATAATGTTTTGTGATATGACTTAATAAGCCTCGATAAGCTCTTAGTTAACTAATAAGCTATCTTTCATTCAGTTAAGCCCTCAAAAGCTTAACTGAATTAGTAATTCACCTTAAAATCTCCTCTAAATTACCTCAGCTTAATTTCTAGATGATAAGCCAAACCTAGATGGGCTTATATGACCATACTAGCTTGTTCTAAACTAGATGGAGCTTGTTGATAAGCTCTAAATGTTGGGAATAAATCTTCACAAGAGTTAATACT
>BQNB010103887.1:0-23934 GCA_026074375.1 Tanacetum coccineum
AAAGGTTTTTGACTCGGGATTTTATTGGCCAACTATTTACCGAGATGCCCATAACTTGGTCACCCGATGTGACACTTGTCAATGTCAAGGAAAAATTTCACAACGTAATGAAATGCCTCAAAATTCCATCCAAGTTTGCGAAATCTTTGACGTGTGGGCCATCGATTTCATAGGGTCATTCCCGTCTTCACGAGGGAACAAGTACATACTTGTGGCGGTCGATTACTTGTCAAAATAGGTTGAAGCAAAAGCGCTCCCCACCAACGACGCCCGAGTTGTTTACAAATTTCTTAAATCTCTCTTCGCCCGATTCGGTACCCCTCGTGCCATCATAAGTGATCGCGAAAACCATTTTTGCAATGACCAGTTTGCAAAGGTCATGCTTAAATACAAAGTTACTCATCGTCTCTCCACCGCATTTCACCCACAAACAAGTGGGCAAGTTGAGGTATCCAATCGTGGCTTAAAACGAATTCTTGAAAGGACCGTGGGCGAGAACCGTGCCTTTTGGTCGGACAAATTAGATGACGCTCTTTGGGCCTTCCGTACAGCTTACAAAACACCCATCGGGTGTACCCCATACAAGCTCGTGTACGGAAAGGCATGTCATCTACCGATCGAGCTCGAGCACAAAGCCTATTGGGCCTTGAAGCATGCAAACTTTGACCTTTCGACCACGGGCAATCGCCAAAAAGTTCAACTCAATGAATTAAATGAACTTCGTGATCAAGCCTGTGACAATTATTTGATTTACAAAGAGAAGACAAAGAAGATCCATGACTCCAAAATCGAGAACCGCGTTTTCAACGTTGGTGACCGAGTCCTTCTTTTTAACTCTCGATTGAAGCTCTTCTCGGGCAAGCTAAAATCCCGTTAGTCTGGACCATTCACCATTGCCTAAGTGTACCCGTATGGCACCGTCGAGTTATCCCAAACTGACGGGCCAAACTTCAAGGTGAATGGTCATAGACTTAAGCACTACTTTGGAGGGGACGTACCACAAATGGTTGTCCTGGATCTCCAAACCTTCCCTAAGGACCAATGAATTTGGGGAATGGGTCAAGCTTAGTGACCCTAAACAAGCGCTTCGTGGAGGCAACCCATGCTTATCCGTAGTAATATTATATAGTAATGAATAAGTATTTTTTGTCGTGAGGAGGTGTGCCTCTTCCTTTCTCGTTTACTTGTGTTTTTGTGATGATTGTCCAGGATTGTCCCAGATTTTTGAAGCCTCTCGTGCTCTCGGTTTTTTCCTTCGATCACTCGAGCTTCAAATCCTCAGCTTTATTTGGGAAATCCAATATCCTAATCTAATCGACTAACGTTTATCTTTAAGCATACTTAATAAACGGCTTAGAGTGACGTAGAGACCCTTCTAAAAACATTGAGGACAATGTTTAGTTTTAGTATGGGGGGATCTTCGATTTGATTGTGCCCGCAGTCGTTGTTTTCGCGTAATCTTGTTTTTACCAAAAAAATTAAAAAAAAAACCAAAAAAAATGAAAATATTTAAAATATTTCAAAAATAAAATAAGTGTTTTTTTCACAATTTTGACTTTCCTGCTGGGTAGAATAAGAACAAATTTTGACTCGATCGAGCGTGTTGAGCTCTAGCTTGTTCCTTAACTTTTAGACTAAGCATTTGCGGGACTTCGCGAAGAACAATGAAAAAATTAAAAAAAATTCAAAAATAAAATAAGTGTTTTGTCACAATTTTGACTTTCCTGCTGGGTAGAATAAGAATAAATTTTGACTCGATCGAGCGTGTTGAGCTCTAGCTTATTCCTTAACTTTTAGACTAAGCATTCGCAGAACTTCGCGAAGAAGCGTAAGAACGAGAATGATAGCGTTAAGTATGAGTTAGATGCTCAAACAAGGATTATTTGGAAAATCTTAAGAGCTCATGGTGTAATTTGTGGCTTTTTCTCCCATAAAGCTCCTAATCGAAACTTAATAATACGTGCTATTTTTGGAAATTAAACTTAAATCAACATTTTTGATTTGAAATGTAGGTCGATAGTAATAATAATTAGTCTTAGTTCAAATTGTATACTTAAATTCCCCAAAAGAAGTCTTTCTTTATATATCGTGAATAATAAAAAAAATGGAAACAATAACTGATGAAAAAAAGAAAAAAAAAGATGGTAAGTTAGTAATAATAAACTGTGGGTCATAAAAGTGTGTTGCATCTTGCCGGCTCACAACCGTATGTTGACAGCCTTCTAAGAAAGGGCCCATATTAAGAATAATAATCCGAGACGATAAAGTTTGCTGCATCTGGAAGGGCTCACAATCGATGTTGCAAGCCTTCTAAATGGTCGAGGGTTACAATTGCATCATGGTTATGTGTAATATTAAGTGTGAATTAATAAAATGTAAGAAAAATCTCTTTTTGTTAAATTTAAATATGCTTTGAACTTAGGCTATTTCATTTTAAGTTGTGCTTTTTCTAAATAAGCTATGTGTAAACGGGAAAACCTAAGAGTTTTTGGAAAAAAACCAAAGGGTCCGTGTAGTCCGTAATACTAGTCTCTGTGGTGGTGCACAAGCCTGTCTCTTACCTGAAGGTTGGAGTCACGTTGTGCCGACGACGAATGTCGCTACAATGAGATAATATCGCCTTCAACTCATTATTCTCGGTTGGAACGGGAACATAGAAATTTTGCAAAACGTTTGGATCCATGGTTGAAATCAAAATAAGCACATTCACCATTTAATATATTATAATTGTCGGGATGTGAAAGTTCGACAAGTTACAACTATGAGTAGTGTTTATTGTTAGCAATTTTTCTCTTTAAACTCATATTTAACGGATTGATTTTGTTGTTAAGCTGTGGTTTGGGGCAAGTGAATAAGTCAGGGACGTATGAATTTATCTTTTTGAGTATTTTAGGATAAAAATAAAATAAGTGTTTTGTCACAATTTTGACTTTCCCGCTGGGTAGAATAAGAATAAATTTTGACTCGATCAAGAGTGTTGAGCTCTAGCTGGTTCCTTAACTTTTAGACTAAGCATTCACAGATCTTTGCAAAGAACGAAAAATGATAGAGTTAAGTATGAGTTGGATGCTAAATAAGGATTATTTGGAAATCTTAAGAGCTCATGTGTGTAATTTGTGGTTTTTTCTCCCATAAGCTCCTAACCGGACTAATAATACATACTATTTTTGTAAATTAAACTTAAATCAATAATTTTTGAGATGTTGTCAATAATATTTTTTAGTCTTAGTTCAAATTTATACTTAGTATGGACACGTCAATATCTTAGTATGGGGGATTTTGGTATGTGCTTAATTACACTTACCATTTACCTAGGAAAACATGCTTAAAAGACCAAAAACGTACCAAAAATACGTTGTATTTGAATGTTTTCACTTATATTGTGTAGGAAACGGATATCCGACAAAAGGATGAAAAATCAAGACAAAACCGAGCATGGAATGGAAGAGCAGTCAAAGCCAAAGTCAACCCCGACAAAGTCAAAGGTCAAAGTCAAAGCCAAAACCGAAGAAATGTTAAATAGGCCCACCCATACCCATCTAATGGGTCGGGTCAGCCCATTAAGTCATTTATATCAAAACTAATAAGCCTTAAAGTCCGAAATAAGCCCATTTCCTTTTTGGTTATAAACTGGCCCAAATACAAAACAAATCTGTGGCCTAATATAAAACTTAACTCTGTTATAGCCCACATCCCCTTTACACCCTAACAACCCTTCTCATCGTTAGTCTTTTAAGGACTATACGTGCAAACATACTATATGACCTCAGGGATCAATCTTGTTAAAACCCATAAAACTTTAATCACCACAAGGACTTTTATTGCAAACCCACATTACACTTTGAGGGGCCACACTTGCCCAACTCCAAAACTTCACCCCTGCACCCAAATTAAAACAGTTATAACCCTAACCCTTTCCCGACTAAACCACTATTCCCCCATCCCTTTCATATGTCTCTGCAACACGCAAACAAAACCTTACCCTACTTTACCCCATGACAAACCTTGCTTTCCCCACCTCACAAAACCCAAAAAAAACTAAGTTGGCAATCCTAAGCATTCTAATTGGTCAAGACAATAAAGGGCTGTGATTTGAGATTGGGCTCTAAGGCTAAATTGATGGCTGGGATTAAGGCTTTGAAGCCTCTCACACTTAAAGCACAACTAACACAATGAGAAGAGAACTCAGTGCCTATATATTGAAAAAGAAGACAAAAGAACTAGGAACGAGGAGTAGTGTAGTTTTATTTTAAGTCATTTTTTACTTGTCATGTTTTTACTTTAAGTCTCTTTAACTTTCAGTCTTTAAATTCCAAGTTCTTGTATCTTTTCAAGTTAATGCAGAGTTTTTAAGTTTTGAAGTTCTATGCAATTTGTTCTTAAGTTCTTGTTTTGTTCACAAGTTACTTTCTTAAGCTCTTTATAAGCTCTTTGTCACTCATTTAAACTATTTTCTTTAGCTTTACAAACTCTTTCATAGTTTGTAAAGCTTTAAGTCCATTTTATCAAAAATTTGAATTTCAAGCATTTTGGAGCAAGGTGAATCATGGATGGCCTTGGTTTAGTGCTTCATGGAAAGCTTTAGGTTGGTTATAATCTGTTTTGGGTGCCTTAAGTTCATTCCATAAGCTTTGGCATTTTGTAAGTTCCAAATTTCTCATTTTATCCAATTTTCATGTTCTTGCTTAAATTTTCCTTTTACTTGTTTACTTATGGTTAAGGTGCTTTATTTATGCTTGTTGAATCTTATTTATGCTATATGAATCATGTTTGAGGTTTAGTTTTCTTGTTTTAAGCTTAAAAATCCATTTTTAGATTTTAAGGGGGTGTTTGGTTTACGAAGTAATTTTTCTATAAAATGTGCTTTGGTCATATAGGTTCTTAGTTTCAAGTTTAGGTTCATATTAAACATGTTTTAGATTAGTTTTGAGTAAGTTAAAATCAAGTTTTTGGAAATTTTCATGTTTTCATATTCATAAGTAACTCACTGTGAAGTTTTTTAAGGTATGCAAATCTTGGATTTCAAGTTTAGAGGTTTAAGTTTTATGTCTTTATGTTCAAATCATGTTCATTTTTAAGTGTACCATCTGGTTTTAGAGTCTTAAGGTTTGTTTCATGTTTAAAATCAAAGTGGGTCAAAATAGTTAGAATTTTCTAGTTATGGGTTAGTTTTTAAGCAATTTTCAATTCAACATTTAGGGTAGTTAAAATAGGTTTTAAGCTATGATTTTCTTGAGCATAAGCTCATTAGGTGATGTTAATTTGCTGTTTTAGGTTTGTTTTAAGTTTGGAGCTTATTTGATAAGCTTTTAGAGGGCTGCAAATAAGCTCATTTTTAGCTTAAAAAAAACCAACCCACTGTAGCAGTTAATTTAAGGTTAAGTTTTCTTAAAGTTTAGATTTTTAAGGCTATGATTTTAGGATTAAAACTTGTTTAGAAATAGGTTAAGTAGTTAAGTTTTAAGTTTTAGCTTATAATCTAACTTATTTTGAAGCTGCAAAAAGCCACTTGTCTTTTGAATGAAAACCAAAAAAATATGCATTCTGTCAATCCAACCCTTTTCATTTGCATTTTTAATGGCTTATATGAAATTCAAATTCCTTTTTGATTGCTGATTATTATAGTTTATAGTATCTAGTTTATCTGTTTTTAGCTCTTTAAGCCACAAGGATAGCTTATGGCTTTCAAATTTTATCTTAAAAGTGGCTTCTTAGCCTGCTTGACTATTTTACTTATGCAATCTGTTTTGAGTTTTTTGTCCTTTTCAGCTTATTTACCTTGCTTAATCTTGCTTATAATTGCTTTTTAGGTCTAGCTAGTTATATGTCCTAGCTTATTTACCTCTCTTTTGTGCTTAGCAGTCCTAAAAAAAGCCATAGTTTAGCCCCTTAGTTGCTTAGTTTTTAAAAAAAATGCATTTTGCCTGTTTGATTTAGCTTATTCTAGCTTATTTATTTATTTTTATAAAAAAGTGTTTTTATTAAAGTTTGTTGTTTTTGCTGGTTTTATAAGTTTCTAAAAAAAAGAAAAAAAATGTTTTATAAAAAAAGAGAGGCATGGGGGTCGAACCCATGACCTCTCCCTGTGTATACTCGTCCCATACATCACACACACTAACCATTGGCACCAGTAGGGCCATCTGGTTATGTGCTTCACCATTAATCTTTTATAACCTTTTTAGCCCAATAAGTCCATAAGCCCTTTTTGCTTATTTCCAGCTTATTTCGATAAGCTGGTTAACTCCTTTTATTTTTCATAGAACCATCAATCTTCAAACTACTTTTCAGAATTTTTTTAGATTTTTCCCATTAAGTTTAGTATTTTTAATTAATTTTTCTTTTTAAAACTGTTTTTAATTCATAAAAAATTAAATAAAAACAAAAAAATATAATTCTTTTTTTCAAAATTTTCTTTTATCATGTAGGACCTAGGAAAATTAAATTTGCATCCGTAGGGTCAAAATTTTAGAATTTTATTTTTTAAAGAACATGATTTGTATCTCGTTCTCGTTTTCGTGTTTTAACTTTAATTGCCTTTATAATTATGTTCCAGTAGACTTAGGATTTCCTTTGATGCCTTATTTATGCTTCCCGTTGAATTTTAAGTCATCTATTGCCTTTTTTATGGTTTCCCGTAGTTTAGGTTTAAATTCCCGTGCCTTTTTATGATTTTCTCGTAGTTTTAAGTATACCTTAGTTTAAATTTCCATAATTTCTCGTAGAATTTAGAGAAACCAACCAAAATCCTTCTTGCATTCAAGCATCAAATAGTCAAACCAAATACGTAACCGTTAATTTCACGCCTCGTTGGGAGAACGACCCGGGTAACACTTATCCGGAATCATTTATATCATATCCGTGAGTTTGTTGACCTTTTTCCTAAAAGGTTGACTTGGTTGACTCGCGAGGATTTTATATTTTGATTAATATTATACTATATATTTGATATAATTTCCCCTAAAAAGGTGATTATCACCCCCTCGTGTGTTTATAAAACATTTAATAAATTGAAATGCAAGGCTATGATCTCACCTTAACAGTACAGGGAAATCCGATTGATGGCAAAAGTATATGAAATGAAAGTAACGACTTCGTCACACAACCTGGGTAATATGTCAAGTCTTAGTTTGATTAGATATGTTTTATGTCATAAAGCCTTTAATGTAATATCAATTTGATTGAAATATTATGGAAATATCGTATCATTGTTCGGGCCATCATAATTCAGAGGTCATGTAGTAAACGTTTGAGGAGCTAGGGCACTTTAAATCGTAAATCCAGCAAACTCGTCAAAACGTATACCCAAATGAAACCCCTCACATGAAGCTCCCTAGTAACGTGATACATTATAGTTTTAAGTTTCTTTAAAAGCTAGCCGATGATAAACTACGTTAATTATATAACGTATTTGTTTTATAAAGCGTCGATCGATGATTAATAACGATAAATGTATCGGATTTTATTAAAATCAAGTTTTATAATATTTATATATATTTTTATAATTAATATAAAAATATAATATTTTATTTTTTTAAGAATACAAAAATGGTAATATATACCCTTGGTTTATAAACTTTTACAAGTTTAGTCCTTTATATATAAAGTATATATAATTTAAACCTTTAACTTTACAACTTGGCACAATAGGTCCTTATAGTTATAACTTTAAGAAAATGACATTTTTAGCCACTCTATTTATTAATTTCAGAAAGTTACGATATATACCCCTTGAATAGAATATATTTGCAAAATAAGTCCAAAAAGCCATGCAAGCTTATTTTAAGTTTCCAAATGATATTTGCAGGTAATAGCTTATTAGTATAAGCTAAAATAAGATATTTTAATGCAACGAAAGTTTAGAAAAAGGATTCGTTAGCTAGAAAATCAAAACGGGTCATTTTTAGGGTTTTAATAAAAAACACATAGGTTTGAGGATTCAAAGCTTCAAACAAGAGTTCATATATGATCTTAAGAGTATTATGAACATTCTAATACAGATTATAAGCTTACGGAACAAGATCTTAGGTTTACTTGAGCTAAAATGGGTCGAAATGGGTTTTTATGACTCGTACGCCTAGGAATGGCTTCAAGACTTCATTTTTCTTGCTTCTTGGCTTCTATTATGAGCTTAGGGACTTCTCTTGATCTTCTATTGCTGCTAGGGAATGGATAGAACTCCATTTGAGTGTGTGAGATGAGTTTGAGGGATGAAATGAAAGGGTTGCTTGGTTCAGCTATTTATAGGGTGAAAGACCCTTAGGGACCAAGTTTACTTGATGCAAAATATCTAGGGCTAGAGTAGTGAGTATGGAGGGCTAAGAGGGTGAGTAATATGACCTAGAAACTAGCCATGAGAAGGTGGGGGGTTGTTTGCAGGCCACGGCTAAGAAAGGAGACAAGGAAGTAATCAAGCAACTTGGTGGCCAAGTATTGTAGCAAGGACGTGATGGAGGTAGTTGCTAGGCTGCTTGGTGACATAAGGGTGAGGTCATGGAGGTGCTTGGTTGCTAGTTTGGCTTAAAGATGGGTCAAAATGGAAGAAAATAGGTATCGAGTTCATTTAGGGCTCGGTTTAGGGTTTAAGGTTTTAAAATGTGGATTAGGGTTTAGGATTAAAGTAGTTTAGGGTTTAGAATTAGTGTTAAGATTAAGTTTTAGGGTTTAGGATTAAGGTTTAGGGTTTAGGATTAGGTTTTAGGGTTTAGTTTTAAGGTTAAAGTGAAATTAGGGTTTAGGGTTTTTTTTTAGGGTTTAGTGTTTTAGATTTGGGTTTTAGGATGAATTAGGGTTTAGAAGTTGTACATTGAGTGTTGTGTCTTGTACTAAAGAGGTGGTACGAAATCTAGAATGAAAACGGTGGTAAAACGGCTATTTTGAATGTATGCTTAATGAACTTATACATTATGCTTGAATGAGTTGTACATTGCTTTTAGAGGGAAAAGTTATTTAAATGTTATGTATTGATACTTGTACACATGCCTTGAATACTTGTACATTAATTTTATATGTATACATTACATATAATTAGGGTTTTGATATAAACGTTTAACGTTTAAAGCCTGTTTTGATATAACGTTGTTAAATGAATAATGTTTTTGGTAAAAATGATATTAGGGCATAGACTTGACATATTAGGATGTTTACATGATATAAACATAGATATAGATAGCATAGGTAGGTTGTGTGAGCTCGTTAACTTTAGTTATGTAAACCACGTTACATAATGGAATAAAGCAACAAATTTCCCTGTAAAAAGGTGGTATATATTGCATCTAATTTAATAGATGGATATTACATTGATGAAAATTGTGGGCTGTTATAGTCCACCATCCTTACAGAAATCTCGTCCCGAGATTTAATTGGACTTGGAAGAGATGTTGGAAAATAGATGAGGATATTTGGCATGAATTTCATCTTTACGTTCCCATGTAAATTTTGGTCCTCTTTTATAGTTCCATCAAACTTTGACTATAGGAATACGACTTTGTCTTAGTTGCTTGATTTCTCAATCCATAACTTCCACTGGTTCTTCCATAAAGTTGAGTTTTCCATCGAGCCGAAGCTCTTTTATTGGAATGACGAGAGATTCGTCAGATAATCATTTCTTTAGATTAGAGACGTGGAAAGTATTGTGGACAATTCTGAGTTCTTCGGGAAGCTCAAGTTTGTATGCCACTGGACCAATCCGTTCAAGGATTTTAAATGGTCCTATGTACCAAGGGTTAAGCTTTCCTCGCTATCCAAACCGAATGACACCTTTTCAAGGTGATACTTTTAACATAACAAGATCTCCAACTTGGAATTCTAAAGGTTTTCGTCTTACAGTGGCGTAACTTCTTTGTCGATCTCTTGCAGCTTGTAAGCGTTGACGAATTTGCACTATCTTTTTAGTGGTTTCATGAATTATTTCTGGTCCCGTGAGTTGAACATCTCCAACTTTGGCCCAGCAAACAGGTGATCTGCACTTTCGACCATAGAGTGCTTCAAACGGTGCTGCCTTAATACTGGCATGAAAACTGTTATTGTAAGAGAATTCTACCAATGGTAAGTGTCTTTCCCATCCTTTTCCAAAGTCTATGACACAGGCTCAAAGCATGTCTTCGAGTGTTTGGATAGTTCTTTTACTTTGTCCATCGGTTTCGGGATGATATGTCATACTCATGTCTAATTGAGTACCCAAAGCACTTTGTAATAATTGCTAGAATCTGGATGTGAAGTGACTGTTATGATCCGAGATGATAGATATTAGCACACCATGCCGGGAGACTATTTCTTTGATGTACAACCTTGTAAGGGTTTCCATATTATCTGTCTCTCGGGTGGGGATGAAATGTGCGGATTTTGTAAGGCGATCGACAATGACCCAAATTATGTCATGTCCGTTTGATGTTTTAGGAAGTTTTGTGACAAAGTCCATCATTATTCTTTCCTATTTCCACATAGGAATCTCTGGTTGTACCTGTAAGCCAGATGGCTTCTGATATTCTGCCTTAACTCTAGAACATGTCAAACATTTGCCAACATATTTCACGATGATTGCCTTCATGTTAGGCCACCAATAAAGTTTCTTTAGATCTTGATACATTTTGTCAGAACCTGGGTGAATGGAATATTTTGATTTATGAGACTCATGCATGATCAAGTCTCTCAAACCACCGAAGAGTGGTAACCAACTTCGATTCTTGATACAACGAGTTCCATCAGAACGAATTTCAAATGATTTGTCCATTCCTCGTAGGTTCTTGGCTTTGATGTTTTCTTCTTTGATTGCCTCGGTTTGAGCTTCGAGGATTTGTGTTGGTAATCTTGGATGAAGGGTCATGATTAATGATCTGATTCAGAGTGGTTCTTTTCGGCTTAAGGCATCTGCTACGACATTTGCCTTTCCAGGATGGTAGCGGATCTCACAATCGTAATCTGCAAGCAATTCTAGCCAACGGCGTTGCCTCATGTTCAACTCTTTCTGATGAAGAATATGTTGAAGGCTTTTGTGATCAGTGAACACTGTACACTTTGTATCGTATAGATAGTGTCTCCAGATTTTTAAGAGCGAATACTACTGCTCCTAATTCAAGATCATGAGTGGCATAGTTTTCTTTGTGAGGTTTGAGGTGTCGGGATGCACATGCAATAACTTTTTCTTTTTGCATTAATACTGCTCCCAGACCTTGAAGAGATGCATCACAGTAAACGACAAAGTTATCGTTTCCTTCTGGTAATGCTAGAACTGGAGCTTCATAAAGTTTTTGTTTTAGCAATTGAAAAGTCGTCTCTTGATCTTTTCCCCAGATATACTTCTTGTTTTTCTGGGTTAATTTAGTCAAAGACTTTGCAATCTTTGAAAAACCTTGGATGAATCTTCGGTAATAGCCGGCGAGTCCTAAGAATTGACGAACTTCAGTGGGTGTAGTGGGAGATGCTAGTTCTTAACTGCTTCAATCTTGGTGGGGTCAACATGAAGTCACTGACTATCAATTAAGTGTCCAAGAAATTGCACCATGCGGATCCAGAAATCACACTTGGAGAACTTGGCATATAGTTTCTCTTTTCTAAGTAATTCCAAAATGATTTTCAGATGATTTGCGTGATCTTCTTCGTTATGAGAGTAGATGAGAATATCATCGATGAACACTGTTATGAATTTGTCTAAGTATGGTTTACACACACGGTTCATGAGATCCATGAATACAGCAGGCGCGTTAGTTAAACCAAATGGCATTACTTGAAATTCATAGTATCCGTATCTTGTTCTGAAAGCAGTCTTAGGAATATCTTCATCCCTTACTCTCAGTTGATGATAGCCTGATCTTAAGTCAATTTTTAAGTAGACACTCGAAGCTTGAAGTTGGTCGAATAAGTCATCGATTCTGTGTAATGGGTAACGATTCTTTACAGTAAGTTTATTCAACTCTCGGTAATCGATACACATTCTGAAAGATCCGTCTTTCTTTTTAACAAATAAGACAGGAGCTCCCTAGGGTGAAGTACTTGGTCGGATAAAACCTCGGTCTGTTAATTCTTAGAGTTGGTTAGATAGTTCCTGCATTTCTGAAGGAGCTAATCTATAAGGTGCTCGGGCTACAGGTGCTTCTCCGGGAATTAGATCGATTTGGAATTCTACTTGGCGAACAGGAGGGAGGCCAGGTAGATCTTCAGGAAAAACTTCTAGTAATTCTCTGACTACTGGGATGTCTTCTAATCTCTTCTCGTCTGATTTCTTCTTCTCCATTACTTAGATTATGAAAACTTGACAACCTCGGGATATGTATCTTTCGGTTTTTATACAGGATATGAGATTTAGTCGGGTCTTACTGCGGTCACCTCGAATGATCAAAGTTTCACCGTCGATAGGAATGTAAACGACTTTCTCATCATAGAGAATTTTGGCATGATACTTGGACAACCAGTCCATACAGATGACAACGTCGAAACTACCGAGTTTAATCGGCATGAGATCAATTTCAAAAGATTGATTTAACAAAATTAGGGTGCAACCCTGGATAACAGTGTTCGTGCTTACTAGGTTTCCGTCAACCATTTCGATATCGTAAAAGGTATTTATTGTAATACGCAGGATATTTAGCATAGAGGCAAGAGATATGGATATAAAGCTTTTATCGGCTCCGGAATCAAATAATACTTTAGCTGGATGCTGGTTTAGGAGAAACATACCCGTAACTACGTTCGGGTCTTGATGAGCATTCCTATCTCTTAGCATGTAGGCTCTTCCCTGGGCATTGATGTTGGTCTTTCGGCACTGATTTGTATAATTCCCTTTCTCCCCACAAGCATGACAAATAACTATCACTGGAAGGTGATTACTTCTAGTGGCTGGCCTCTTGTTTCGGCAGTTCTTGGTCAAATAGCCCACCTTGTTGCAAGTATTACACTTAACAGTACAAGGTCCGATGTGATGTAGATCACATATTCTACATAATGGGAGGTTTCCGGCATACCTATTGTTTTCAGCAGGAGTTGCAGCATAAGCTTTGACAGCTTCTTGCCTTCTGTTTTGTTGTGGTTGGTGATTATTGTAGTGGTTGTTGGTGTTGGAGTTACGGTAGTTGTTGTTGTTGTGGTAGTTGTTGTTGAAAGTTCTTCTGTCATCAAACTTTCGTTTGTGATCGTTTGATACTTGCACCAGAGTATGCTTTGTTACCTGATCCATTAGCCTTTGGGCTATGTTAATGGCTTCCTCTAAAGTTTGAGGCTTTGAGGCGGTAACATTACCTTCAATACTTCTAGGTAACCCTCTGACGAAGGCTTCCAGGAGTTTCTCGGTGTTTGGTACCATGTTCGGGCATAAGACTGCTAATTCTTAGAATCTTCTAACGTAAGGTTTAAGTTCATTTCCCTTTACAGTCAGATTGTAAAGTTCATCTTCTATTTTTCTAACTTCAGTTCGAGGACAATACTTGTTTGTTAAGAACCTTTTTAACTCAGTCCAGGTGGTTTGATTGGCTTGATATACTCCCATAGGTTGGGTGTATGCATTCCACCAGGATAGGGCATCATCAGTTAGGGTACCAGTAGCAAATGTCACTTTGTTTCCTTCTGTACATTTGTTGCGAGAAAATACTGATTCGGTCCGTTCAAACCAGCGGATAAGGCCAACTGCTCCTTCCATACCATTAAAGTAGAAAGGTTGATAGCTTATGAATTCTTTGTAGGTTCCCATTTTTGCTACAGGAATTCCAGTAGGTCCGGTGTTCCTGTTGAGATTACTAGTACTTGCCATTGTTGAAGCTTGTGCTTTCAGAGCTGCGACGACACTGTCAGCAACTAGTTTCTTAATGGCAGCCTGAGTCATGGCCGGTGCTTCAGATGTTGACATCCTTTTGGGAGGCATTCTATCAACATAAGACAACACGTAATAAGAATAGTATCACAAGTCTTAAAATGATTAAAATAAACATTGCATTTTAAGCATTTTTAACAATAGTGATATAACTATCATATATAATTTATATTAAATAAGTATCTATGATTTATTTAGAAGTCAAGGTATGATTCATAATGATGATGACGGAGATGCAATATAGGACATAGGATGATTATGAAACAACGGGATTGCCATTATATTATATCATAAACAACTTGCCTTTGTACTGTACATAGTCAAAATTTGACAAGTGTTGTTATTTATACCACACATCTCGTGGCTAGGTTCTAACAAAAGCTATAACTAGGATCTAATCTAATAGTACGATGGTCCTTCTAGCTGTTCTTGACTTCATAGATTGCTTTCAGAAGAGTTTCCTTATCTTCTTGGTGACGAACTTGGATTTCTTCTATGATTTGTTCTAGATCAGTAATTCTGAAGCGAGCCAGAGAAATCTTGTGATTATTTCCCATTTTCTTATTTTGAAGTTTAGTAATTTGAGCACGAGCTTGTTGAAGTTCAGCTTCTAGATTGTCAAAGTCTTGTTGGATAATCACCCGGCCTTTTCCGAGTCCTTCGATTTTGTCTTCTATGTGCTCCATACGGTCGAGAGAGAGTTCATCTAGATGATTCAAGATTTACTCAATTTGCTCCTTGTGACATTCCAGACTTGTCTTATGAGAGCTTTCTCCCATCTCAAATTCTTAACGTGTGGTAGAAGTAGAGGATAATGATTGGTTATGGCTTTGTCTCTTAGATGATAATAATTCCTCAAGAAGAAATAATTCTTGAAGATTAAGTATTGAAGATGGAGGTATAATAGTTGGAGGTGGGATATGTGATTTTTCAGCATAAAATGCTTGCAATACCTTCATGTAGGGGTCATCATGAAAAAGCGAAAGAGTTGGTGAAGCTATTGGAACTACACCAAATGAGTGATTTGAAGAACTAGAATAAGCTTTTCCCGGTGAAGCTGGGACATAGTCTGGGGAAGCTGGGATAAAGTCCGAAAAGTTAGAGGAAAAAGCATCCTCAATATCGGAGGTAGGATGGTTGAGAGAAGACATCACTCTGTTAACAACCCAGTGGTAAATAACATAAGTTATTTGTATAGTAGTATAATAGTTATGTATCTTTACATACTATTCCGAAAATGTAGTGGCACAGAGGACTTTCTTAGATGGAAAAAGAAAAGTAGTTATAGTTAAGGTTTTAACCTTGTTCTCTACAACCTTGGCTCCTGATACCAATCTATAACACCCCCATTTTGTCTAATATAGCAGCGGAAGCTAATCTGGGGTGTTATTTCATAGTACAACAGTCATAATCATAGAAAACGAATCGTAAAGAGACGTTTTTGGAAAATTATGTTGTCATTCATTTATTCATCAGAGTTTTTACAAAAAGTGAGGTCCTAAAATCTAGTAACATAAAGTTTGAATGATAACAGTTTAGCCATCTTCAAGTCCATGCCACTCCGTGCTTTAAGTTGCTCAATTACCTGAGATAAACATGCTAAAAAGTCAACACAAAGGTTGAGTGAAATTCATAGGTTTAAGTAAAGTAGTTTGAATGCAATTTCAATAGTGGGTTACGTTGTTACACCCATAGTTTGTAATAGTTTCATGCATGTACAATTATTATGGAAAACATTATTATTGCCCTAAGCTCATGACACCGAAGCCTTAGGTTAAATAATCACAAATAATTATCGGGTGTCTTTGCCAAAACACCCGTAAAGTTATTCAAATGTGTGCTATTGGTTACCGACAGTATAGGTACACCAACGGGGAGTCCAGTCCCAAATAGATCTATTCACAACATTCGCGCTTACCCCGACGAGTAATTAACGGTTCATGATAGTGGGGACTTAATGGCAAAAGTAGGGACTTAGGCAATAATGTATCAGGATAGCATACAGAAAAATACTTGCATTTATGGTTTATAGCATGTATCCCCCTCGCGGGTTTATAAAACATTTAAAAGATTGAAATGCGAGGCTATGAACTCACCTTAACAGTATAGGGAAATCTGATTGATGGAAAAAGTATATGAAATGAAAGTAACGGCTTCGTCACACAACCTAGGTAACATGTCAAGTCTTAGTTTGATAGGATATGTTTTATGTCATAAAGCTTGTAATGTAATATCATTTTGATTGAAATGTTATGGAAATATTGCATCACTGTTCGGGCCATCATAATTCAGAGGTCATGTAGTAAACGTTTGAGGAGCCTGGACACTTTAAATCGTAAATCCAGCAAACTCGTCAAAACGTATACCCAAATGAAACCTCTCACATAAAGCTCCCTAATAATGTGATACGTTATAGTTTTAAGTTTCTTCAAAAGTTAGTCGATGATAAATTATGTTAATTATATAACGTAATTGATTTATAAAGCGTCGATCGATGATTAATAACGATAAATGTGTCGGGTTTTAACAAAATTGAGTTTTATAATATTAATATATATTTTTATAAAATATATTATATTTTATATTTTTAAGTTTGCAAAAATGGTAATATATACCCTTGGTTTATAAACTTTTACAAGCTTAGTCCTTTATATAATAAGTATATATAATTTAAACCTTTAACTTTACAACTTGGCAAAATAGATCTTTATAGTTATAACTTTAAGAAAATGACATTTTCAGCCCCTCTAGTTATTAATTTCAGAAAGTTACGATATATACCCCTTGCATGGAATATATTTGCAAAACAAGTCCAAAATGCCATGCAAGCTTATTTTAGGATTCCAAATGATATTTGCAGGTTATAGCTTATTAGTATAGGCTAAAATAAGATGTTTTAACATAACGAAAGTTTAGAAAAAGGATTCGTTAGCTAGAAAATCAAAACGGGTCGTTTTTAGGGTTTTAATAAAAAAACGTACGGGTTTGAGGATTCAAGGCTTAAACAAAAGTTCATATATGATATTAAGAGTATTATGAACATTCTAATACAGATTATAAGCTTATTGAACAATATTTTGAGCTTTCTTGAGCTAAAATGGGCCGAAATGGGTTTTTATGACTCGTACGCCTAGAAATGGATTCAAGACTTCGTTTTTCTTGCTTCTTGGCTTCTATTCCAAGCTTAGGGACTTCTCTTGATCTTCTATTGCTGCTATGGAAAGGCTAGAACTCCATTTGAGTGTGTGAAGAAAGTGTTGAGGGATAATTGAAAAGGGTGCTTGGTTCGTGTATTTATAGGGTAAAAACACCCTTGGTGCCCAAGTTTTCTTAGGGATTAAGGGTTAGGATCTATAGATAGATGACTAAGGATAGATAGGAATGAATATTTAAGTCTAGGATAGTAGCTAAGCAAGGTGGAAGGTGTTGAAGGGGTGTTTGGAGGCCACGGCTAGAATAGAGTGACAAGGTGGTGATCAAGCAACTTGGTGGTCAAGTATATTAGCAAGGAGGTGATGGAGGTGCTTGCTAGGCTTCTTGGTGATGTCATGGAGAGGTCATGGAGGTGCTAGGATGGGTGCTTAGGTTTAAAATGGGTCAAAATGGAAGAAAATGTGTATCGGGTTCATTTAGGGCTCGGTTAGGGTTTTTAGGTTTTAATTTATGGATCAGGGTTAGGATTAGTGATAGATTAGGGCTTAGGATTAGTGTTAGGATTAAGATTAGGGTTTAGGATTAAGGTTTAGGGTTTAGTTTTAAGGTTTAGGGTTTAGTTTTAGGTTTAGAGTGAAATTATGGTTTTAGATTAGGGTTTTAGGATGACTTAGGGTTATGTTTTAGGGTTTAGAGTCATGTATTAAGTGCTTGTACCTTGTACTAAAATGGTGGTAAAGTTTAAACATGATTTAGGAGCTTAAATGACCTAATTAGGTTTTTAGGCATTATTGACTTGTACATTGAGCTTTAGAAAGTTGTAACTTGATTTAGGAGGGTAAAGATATTTCAATTATTGTGTATTGATACTTGTACACATGCTTTAAAGGCTTGTACATTCATTTTATATGTATACATTACATATAATTAGGGTTTTGATATAAACGTTAACGTTTAATGCTTGTTTTGAAATAACGTTTTGAAAAGTACGTTAAATGGATAATGTATTTGGTAAAAATGATATTAAGATATAAACTTGACATATTAGGATGTTTACATGATGTAAACATAGATAGAGATGGCATTGATAGAGGTTGCGTGAGCTCATTTACTTTAGAGATGCAAGTTACGTTGCATAATGAGATAAAGCAAAAATTTCTTTGTAAAAAGGTGGTATATAAAGTGCATCTAATTTAATAGATGGATAGTATATTGCATCTAATTTAATAGATGGATAATTACATTGATGAAAATTACGGGTTGTTATAGTCCTCCATCCTTACAGAAACATTGTCCCGAGATTTAATTGGACTTGGGAGTGATATTGGAAAATAGATGAGGATATTTGGCACAAATTTC
This sequence comes from Tanacetum coccineum, assembly GCA_026074375.1. Classification (NCBI taxonomy): domain Eukaryota; kingdom Viridiplantae; phylum Streptophyta; class Magnoliopsida; order Asterales; family Asteraceae; genus Tanacetum; species Tanacetum coccineum. The sequence continues at coordinate 18,311 of BQNB010103887.1, forward strand.
ATCTTCACGTTCCCATGTAAATTATGGTCCTCTTTTAGAGTTCTATCGTACTTTGACTATTGAAATACGACTTTGTCTTAGTTGCTTGATTTCTCAATCCATAACTTCCACTGGTTCTTCCACAAAGTTGAGTTTGTCATCGAGCCGAAGCTCTTTCATTGGAATGACGAGAGATTCGTCAGATAGGAATTTCTTTAGATTAGAAACGTTTAAAGTATTGTGGACATTTCTGAGTTCTTCGGGAAGCTCAAGTTTGTATGCCACTGGACCGATCCGTTCAAGGATTTTGAATGGTCCAATGTACCGAGGGTTAAGATTTCCTCGTTTTCCAAAACGAATGACACCTTTTCGAGGCGATACTTTTAACATAACACGATCTCTAACTTGAAATTCTAAAGGCTTTCGCTTGACATTGGCGTAACTTCTTTGCCGATCTCTTGCAGCTTGCAAGCGTTGTCGAATTTGCACTATTTTCTCAGTGGTTTCATGAATTATTTCTGGTCCCGTGAGTTGAACAGGTGATCTGCACTTTCGACCATAAAGTGCTTCAAACGGTGCTGCCTTAATACTGGCATGATAACTGTTATTGTAAGAGAATTCCACCAATGGTAAGTGTCTTTCCCATCCTTTTCCAAAGTCTATGACACAGGCTCGAAGCATGTCTTCGAGTGTTTGGATGGTTCTTTTACTTTGTCCATCGGTTTTGGGATGATATGCCGTACTCATGTCTAATTGAGTACCCAAGGCACTTTGTAGTGATTGCCAGAATCTGGATGTGAAATGACTGTCACGATCCGAGATGATGGATATTGGCACACCATGCCGGGAGACTATTTCTTTGATGTACAACCTGGTAAGGGTTTCCATACTATCTGTCTCTCGGGTAGGTATGAAATGTGCGGATTTTGTAAGGCGATCGACAATGACCCAAATTGTGTCATGTCCGTTTGATGTTTTGGGAAGTTTTGTAACGAAGTCCATTGTTATTCTTTCCTATTTCCACATAGGAATCTCTGGTTGTACCAGTAAGCCGGATGGCTTCTGACATTCTGCCTTAACTCTATAACATGTCAAACATTTGCCAACATATTCCGCGATGATTTCCTTCATGTTAGGCCACCAATAGAGTTTCTTTAGATCCTGGTACATTTTGTTAGAACCCGGGTGAATGGAATATTTTGATTTATAAGATTCATGCATGATCAAGTCCCTCAGATTACCAAAGAGTTGTAACCAGCTTCGGTTCTTGATACAACGAGTTCTCAGCCGTGATGTTTTCTTCCTTGAGTGCATTAGTTTAAGCTTCGAGAATTTGTGATGGTAGTTTTGGATGAACGGTCATGATTAATGATCTGATTCGGAGTGGGTTGATTCGTTAGGCCACCAATAGAGTTTAGTAATGATAACCTCTGGTTCCCTATTTTATAGTATAAATACTGTACATGTGATCAGGTAGATTCAAAGAACCTCCTTGACAGGGTTTCCAATTGTACTGGCTTGTTCTCATTACCGAAACATCTCAAAGCAAACAATACGATAAGAGTGAATCAGTTAGTTACTATCTTACTGATTGAGTCGTCAATTCATTTACTGGACCAAAATCGATATCTTATACACAAGCCTGATTCATATAGAATCTCGCAAGTCACCTACAACAGTGGTGTTTGATGATGAAAATGGAAGGATTTCCATTCATCACTGTGAATACTAAATAGTATCACTATGAATGTTCTGGCATAATTACAAGGATAATGCGTAGGACTCTTTGTTATCACTTATGTTCAAGATGTTGAACAACAAGTGTTTATCATGAATTGTGTCCTAATGAGATTTATAGATTGATCTCTTAGCTCTAGACTCGATTTGTGCGTTCTGGTTTTAGTAATCAGAGGCTGGAGCTGACTGCTACCTTTTCAATATCAACTAACTCAGAGTGAGAAAGTCAATAGAAGTCATGTTGATCTCCGTAACAAATGAGGAAAGAATATTTTAAGAGAACTTGAATGGCTGGGAAGGGTTGTTTAGTGCATCACTAGGTCTATGATGTCTTTCTTCAATACTAGAATTCATCTTTGTGAAGACTGATAACATATGCATTGACTTGGTTTCTTCCTTAAGTTGTATGGAGGGCTTCTTTCTTTACACCCTTTATCCTTATATTTCTTTTTCATTCTTCAATGTTTACCAAGACATCATTACTAACACCTTGTTTTGATTGTTCCAGTGTTAGCTCATGCCTTATTCGACATCACTCCCGTTTCTCATTATTCTCTAAATCATACCTAAGGACTGCTATTTCTAACTATGAAGTGTCCTTGGGTAGATCCCTATGGTTCTGGTTGGATCATAGGACTAATACCTAACCTAACCACCTTATGACTTTAGAATCATCATGAATTAATAGGTTGTTGGGTATTTAATCATCACCATAAAACCATTTGAAAATCATTTAAAGTGTTTGATAAATATCAAATCGTTTGACACTTTGAAATTTCATCTTTTGGAAAAACTCCCCCTACACAGGTGCATCGATATTCGAAAGTGTTTTGCACATGTGGGTGGAAGTGAAAAGCACTTTGAGTCTTTTAGATCACTTATTATTTTCTAGATTACATTTCAATCACATTTCTCCTCTTATTTCAAAAACTATTCACTTAGTTTTTGAAATACCAAGTAATTAAAATTTGTCGTGAAAAATCTCATAGGAAGAGAAATGTTGCAGCATGAATTATGTGGAACATGTTTTGTTTGTGCTCCCCCTCAATTTTACATATGTTTGACATCATAAAAAAATGATACAAATTTTGTAAATTAGATATAAAATTAAGGGTGAGATAGTGTTGAGCACACAATTTTGAAAGATTATGAAATGTCATTGAAGAATTTTTGAAAAATTATGCTCACACACTGGATCATCTTGTAATAAATATTCGAAATTAAGTTATGTCGTTATTACCACTGATTTGTTATTAAGGGGCCTCTTATAATGTTTTGAATACATAAATTTGTCATGAGTTGATGTATCCAAAAACATTAAAAAAACTTTGGTTTTCGAAAGACCCCCTTCAACAATTGACTAATTTATAAAAATGATACCACGATAATAAACTGATCATCTTTGAAAGCTCTGTGAGGAATGGAGTGTTGAACACATAATTGTGAAAGATACCATAATTTTGTAAGATGCCAATTGTTAAATCAATTTTTGTGAAATGTTGTCATGAAAGATTCGTTCTTGAAAAATTGTGTTCAACGTTTGAAAGAACCACATGTTAGAATACTTCTCTTCTAACGCTGAGGATAAGCGTACTGAAGCGCTCACTTTCCTTTCTTGAGCTTAAAACTTTGAATGTCATGTATAAACAGCTCAAGTCCGAAAAAAAATGCTTTTCTCATTGTTAGGATAAGTTATCGTTAAAGATAAACTTTCCTTTCTTTGAAGTCCGGGTTATGCACTGATGTGTACATAAGCCATTAATGGAAATTATAAATGACATGTTTTGAAACTATTAAACTCTTTTTCGAACTTCATTGACATACCCGTGACAATATTAATTGTCATTTCTAGGTACGCAAATGTTATCGATTCCAAGAGACATGTCGAGAAGATTCTTTTTGGTATTTTTGATTTTTTGATTTTTGATTTTTCTTTTTGAAATTTTCTATTTTTGTATTTTCTTTTTAAAAAAAGATATTTACAAGTCGATGTTTGATGAAATCTATCAAGCAGTCTCATTTGCCAGAACCTCTAGTTCTGCTAGAGTCAAACATCTCATACCGAGTCGTCCAACAAGGTACTCAAACCTTTCTTGTGAAAGAGCTTTCATAAACATGTCGGCTAACTGGTATTCAATTCTGACATAGTACAATTCAACTATTCCACGTTTAACCTGTTCCTTGATAAAGTGGTAACGGACAGCAATGTGTTTAGTGCGGGAGTGTTACACTGGGTTGCACGAGATGACTATGGCTGACTAAGAGTCTCAATACAATGGTATTTTGTTATAGTCAAATCCATAATCCTTAAGTTGTGTTCTTATCGAAAGAACTTGAGCACAACTTGCAGATAACACCACGTACTCTTCTTCTTCCGTTGACATTGAGGTGTAGTCCTGCTTCTTTGACATCTAACTGACTAGCTTATCACCTAAGAATTGTATTCCGCTAGAAGTGCTTTTGTGTGTATCAAGACAACCTGCATGGTCAGCGTCTGAAAAAGCTGTTAGCTCAAAAACATAATCCTTCGAATACCAGAGTCCCATGTTGATGGTTCCCTTTAAGTACCGAAAGATCCTTTTAACCTCTTTGAGGTGCTTTTCCGTTGGAACATCCTACTTGCACTAAGCCTGGTCTACTGGAAGTTAGATACATAAGTGACCCAATTATACTATGATATCGAGTTTAATCAATAAGAGTTCCACTCAAATCTGCATCCACTTTTGGATTAGTAGCCATTGGTGTACCAATGCTATCACATTTGCCCATTCCATGCTTTTTGAGTATTTCTAAAACATACTTGGCCTGACTGATAAAGATACCTCATGGGGATTGGTGGATCTGAAGTCCTAAAAGCATTTCATTTCCCCCATTAAGGACATCTCAAATCTACTGTGCATCAATTTTTTGAATTTTTTAGAAAATTTTGGGTTTGTAGACCCAAAAATTATGTCATCAATGTAAATTTACACAAGTAGAATTTCCTCCCCGTATTTCTTTGTGAATAGAGTAGGGTCTATAGTACCTTTAGTAAAACCATTGGATATTAGGAATGTCAAGAGTTCATCATACCAAGCTCTTAGAGCTTGATTCAATCCATAAAGTGCTTTCCTTAGACGGTATACTTTTTCTAGATGATCATGATCAACGAACCTGGCTGGCTGACTGACATATACCTCTTCCTTTAATAGACCATTAAGAAAATCCATTTTAACATCCATCTGGTAAATAGGAAATGATTTGTGTGCAGTGTAGGCAACAAAAATCCAAACTGCTTCCAAGCAAGCAACTAGTGCAAAAAAATTCCTCAAAATCAATACCCTCTTCCTGAAGATATCCTTTAGCTACAAGTCATTCCTTATTGCGAATAACAGTATTGTCTTCATCTTTCTTGTTTTTCTACAACCATTTAAGATTAATTACTGTCTTTCCAAAGGGGTTGTCAACAAGTTTACAGACTTTGAGTCTGTCGAATTGTTAAAGCTCTTCCTGCATTGCTTTGATCCATGCGTGATCAACGATTGCTTCCTTAATGTTTGTTAATACAAATACACCGTAAAAACGTTTATTTATATTTTACGATCTTTCTTTGTTTTGATTAATAACAAAACAAAACATATCAAAACAATAAAAGTCATAAGTTCTAAACCAATAGTTTTCTAACCCCGCTTCTCTCATAAACAAACCCTCCACTTAAATATATTCTTAGAATACCTTTCACATTTTAACCACTTTATTAGAGCATACTTACAAAAACCTTTAAATATTTTAAAACTAATAAAAGACCTCTTTCTTACCAAATCTAAAAACAATCTAACAAGATTACCTATGATCTTCTAAGATTTTGTAATTTAAAATTCGGATTTGGTTACTGTAGGTCGGTGCCATTGATTTTGGCTGCCGGTTCC
>BQNB010103888.1:0-23934 GCA_026074375.1 Tanacetum coccineum
TATATTGTCGCATCTTCATGGACCATAGGTCATATTCACCTTTCTTGATTATAGGGATTCTGAGTGCAGTAACGGACGAGGTAGGAGGGATAGGTTCTGTTTTAGACATCTTTTATGAGTTTAGAAAGATTTCGATTGATTAAAAAGTTCTTCAAGGTCAGAGTCTCTTCACAAGCTCTGATACCACTTGTAGGATCCGCTGTGCATTCAATATTATCTGTAAAACTAATCCTAGTTGAGCTTTAAACGATCTTATCAATTGGTATCAGAGCCATGGGGCTCTCGATCTAGGATTACAAGGTTTTTGAAGAAACCCTAAAACCCTAAATTTCAAGAAACCGATTTGTGGTAAAAGTTTTATGGGGTTTTGGAGTTAAATTGCTATAACAATCTTTATGATCGTCCTCTCTACCTTTTTGGTATGCAATACGATCTTCAAGTATTGTTATTATTCAAGGGTTTCTTGGTATAATTGATTTATGATGATGGTTTTGGATCTCGGATGGAACTGTTATTCACAACAGTTTATTCTTATTGATTTTATGGCTCGTTTTGGAGATTTATTGAAGATGTGATTACGAAGACGGTTGATTATCACTCATTTGATGTTGTAGTTGAGTTTCACAGATGCGTGTTCTTATCATACCTTTTAGCAGGAGGTAACTTGTTTGTTTTGTATGGTGACGAAGACTTGCAAAATCTAGGAATGTGTGATTTTTCTTAAGGTGCTCAATGCTCACATTCGCTATCACTTAAAGGAGTTACGTTATTGTGCTCAGTGTCTCATTATAGAGAATGAGGATTTTGTCAAGAGATTGCGGTCTGCTTATACATTAGGAGTATGAGTTCGACGTCACGTGGATAGTGCAAGACATAAGACACAAGTTTGGGAGATTCTACTTCTTCATCAAATTAGTTATACTTTATTTTCTTCATCAGTGATCACTACATGGAGCCTACAGAGTTCGAGATTCAAGAGATGGTAAACATATGGGTTTCAGGGGAAGCTTATTGTTAAAATGTTTAACCATCTACATGCACCACTTGAGGGGAAGTGTTTCATTACTACTGCTGATCTTTATTACTACTGCTAGTTTGTGTTTCTACTACTCAAAGTCATTTATCTTATTATGCTTCATGGAGGGTATTTTGAGTCATTAGAAGGATGGATTAGTAGTTGTGGTATATGATTTGTAGTGTGTTATGATCCAAGTTGCATATCTACAGAAGACCCCTATTAGATGATTACAAAAAGGGGAAGAAGATTATAAAGATATGATTTGCAGCTTATTATGTGTGGTGGCATGATCATAAGTTAAGGGGAAGCTATCTACAAAGGAAGATTTTGTTTCATTCAGGGAGATGATTACATCTCAACTTCAGGGGAAGCTTTGGCTTTATGATGAAGTTCGTACACGACTTTGTTTGTTTTGTCATCATCAAATAGGGGAAGATTGTTGGGAATTATAGATTTGATGAGACAAAAGAACAAAAGAATGAAACAAGAAGGACTTAATCGACAAATTGGAATTCTACAAAAGATAGAGTTTGACTACAAATTAATGATTGGGAAGTTACAAGATGTAACTTAAACGTGTGATGATATGTTACAAAAGTGATTGGTCAATCTCATCATATTAATGATAAATACTAATTAATGTCATTAATGTGTTTTATTAGAATTCCTTTGTAACGTCTTATGGTCTCTATTATATAAAGAGATCATAGACATAGGTTTTACATCCATCCATAGAAACATCGACTGATGAGAGTCGAATAGTAAAGGTGTGTGTGTGTGTACACAAAGTTAGTTAGTTAGTTAGTTAGTTAGTTAGTATACCATAGTAGTTGGTGTAGCCCCAAGTTATAGTTGGGGTAATAGGGAAATCATTCAATAAAGAAAACCTTGTTTAATAACATCATTGTTCTTTATATTCCGCTGCATGTTTATGATGTTATTTGTAAAACGATCCTAGATGGGTTTAAACGATCTTATCAATTGGTATCAGAGCCATGGGGCTCTTGATCTAGGATCTACAAGGTTTTTGAAGAAACCCTAAAACCCTAATTTTCAAGAAATCGATTTGTGGTTAAAGTTTTATGGGGTTTTTGAGTTAATTGATATAACAATATTTATAATTGTCCTCTCTACCTTAATTGGTATGCAATACAATTGTAAATCATTGTTACTATCAAGGGTTTCTATGAAGAATGAAGGCACTGCTCAAGTTCATGAAGGTACTGCTCGAAGGTACTGTTCGAAGGTACTTCTCATTCATTATTCAAGGTACTTCTCTCTATATTAAAGTACTGCTCGCTGAAAAACTAAGAATCTTTTAGCTTCACTAGCCCTCTCACCTTTTTATGATGACCCATATATGAAGGTCATGCAAGCATATGATGATACTGATAATGAATTACCTATTCCACCACCGCATCCTATTACTCCACCAGCTATTTTGATTCCATCTTCGGTATTGCGACCATCACTACTGTTTGATCCCCGATATTTCTTTGTTCCTGAAGAATTATTCCCACCTAAGAAGCAAACCCACCCCCCTATCTTCTTCCTCAAATACGTTATCTAATTCATCTCCGAAGAAAGCCTGTATCCTAGTACCGCCATCTTTCTCAACTTATACTCCTACCCTACCTCAGATATATGAATTTGGAGAAAGTTCTATAAAGATGTGTGTGAGACACCATGAGAAACAGATTGAAAATATTTTGAATTACTTAGAAGAACTCTTTTTTCACTATATTAAGAAAATAGAAAAAAGACTTGTTAATGGTTGGATAATCATACCAAGTGATTTTGATGAAGTAAAAAAACAAACTTAAGGAAGCCCGTACATAGATAGTTGAAATACAAAAGAAGCATATAGGACAGAGAGACAAGATTGCTTTTGTTCACTTTAGGATTTTTGATTTAGAAATGACCCTTGAGGATATCCAAGATCGCCATCAATTATATATGAAGAATCTTATGGGACACACTTCGTAAACTCCTGGTTAGGGTTCAGAGGGTTGACCTGAACCTTCACCCTCTACTACTGGTGGTGCCAACATTGATGCAAACAATGGAGTAACTCTTCCTGAAAAATCTTTTCCTTTTCTTTTCATATTAGTGAAAACCTTTTTAGTATGTGCAGGTGTTTAATAAACATCATTAAAAGGTTCTGCAAGAGTAATCTGATTATTCAAAAAGAGTTGTAAAAACCTTGGATACCATAAAATTTTTTGTATTGGTTATCCAAGTTCCTATAACATTTAGTTTAGAAAAGTTAAACTTTGACCAATTAGTGAAATAAATGACTGCAGATGCCTATTTTAGTGGAAAATTATTCAAGAAGTTAGAATTTTGTAACTTAAGCAGAGTAGAATGGTATGAGGTACTTCCACTGAGGAGAAGAGAGCTTTTTGAAAAAGTAAGTTTGTTTGAATCACTCTTCCATATTTTTGCCCAAAAAAAAAATCAATGCAAGGTTTTCAAAAAATTACATCATTTGTTAGACAAGTAAATAACATCCTATCATTAACGTAAAGATCATCCTCACTGATGTATTCTGTATTACTACTGTTTGCCAATCAACTATGCATGGAATTTGTTCCACATCATTGGACGGTTGAGATTGTGCCGTATTCAAACTATTACATTATAAGAAGCATTGTTGTAGGACTTACATTAAGGTCATAGTGTACAGAGCTTGCAGTAAGTAAGTCCACTGTCTCATGAAAATCAGCGTTCCCTTTAAATTTCGACTAAGCAGGCGACCCTTGTTGTGTTAGATCAACAACTTCAAATCCGCCATATATGATTAATGATGATGAATTTATTGAGTCCGGTGATAAGTTGAGTGGGTTTGTGAATTTTGAGAGCGTGAAACACTGTATTCTTCATAATATAAATGCGTGCTTTCATTTTCAATTTGAAATCTTGGTGTTCTTGAATTGAAACCATAAAATCACGCATTTGTAGTTGAATCCACAACACCGTCCACAGCATATTAACAAGCACAAGATTACTCTGCTATAATTAGTGAGTTGGCAACCTATAGTTTGCTTTTTTCATTGCCATGTAATCAACCTTTTGCCAAGAAATTGAAACCTCCTTGTTGTGGATTTCCTGTCAAGGCTAGCTCTCAGCATAATCACTGTTCAGAAAATGCGTCCAAGGTCAAATGGTGAATCTCATAGGATACTATGGCCCAATTTATGGCTGACCTTTCAAGTATCTAAAGATCATCTTCACCTGCATGGGAAAAGATGTGAGACTGTAGGAGTAACTTTCTCTGGGAACTTGCACAAGACAAACAGCAACATTATGTCAGGGCCCCCCCCCAGAAGCTGTCAAGTACATCAATGATCCAATCAATTGATCGGTATAAATGAAACATCCACATCTGTTCATCATCCTTAAACAAAGGCCTTGTATAGTCTCTATTTGGAGTGATTGCTGTCTTTTACAATGACAAAATCAAACTTTTTCAATATATCAGCCACATACTTGTCTTGGCTGATGAGATTTCCATCATCTTTCTGCTTTACCTGCAACCCTAAGAAGAAAGTGAGCTCATCCCATATGAACTAATCTGGGAATCTCTTGGGGCATCATTCTTGCTCAAACTCAACACTAAAACTTCTTTATAGACCCAAAGATGTTGTCTTCAACTACACTTGCAGTAACTGGATATTTTCAATTTTGTCCTTCTTGGTTGAATAAAGTTCTTATCAATGGTGCCTCTTTTAAATCTATTTTCCAAATAGTAGTAGGGACAAGGTCTCTTACAGGCCTAGGAGCTTGATGTAGACTATATAAAGCTTTTTCTACCTTATAAACTTTATCTGGGAACTGTGGATCTTCCAAACTAGGAGGTTGGCACACATACACCTCCTCTTCAATAGTACCATATAAAAAGGCACTCTTCACATCCATCTGGTACATAATAAACCCCATAAATAATGCATAGGCAAAAAATAACCTGATTGCTTCTATCCTAGCAACAGGAGCAAAAACCTCATCATAATCAATTCCTTCTACATGGGTGTAACCTTATGGCACCAGTCTTGCCTTGTTTCTAACTTCAATTCCTCTCTCATCTTTCTTGTTTCTAAAGACCTGTAACACCCCCAAAATGGATCGCAGCGGAATATGAGTCTGAGGGAGGTACATCATAGATCAATAACACAAGATAATATAAGAACGACCAAAAAGTCGTTTAAAACTGATACATTGGATTTAACAAAGCGTTTGTTACAAAAGCCCGAAACTTTACTTGTTCATTGTTTCCCCAAAATACAAAGATACTAGTTCATAACAAATATCCCAAAATGAAATGCAACCAAATCTTTAACATGTGACTTCAAAATATAACCACCAATGTATCTCTTGCACCTCGGGCCTTATTGACCTCCTGAAAAACATTGCTTTAAAACGTCAACATATTATTGAGTGAATTCATAGGTTTATAAATGTATAATGTAAGACCGCAAGATTCCCCCATGATAATGCAACAGATGCAAACATCATAAAATGTAATTTCATTTTCCTAAGCTCATGACACCTAAGCTCGACATAAATGAATTGCAATATAAATTGCCAACATTGCCCATGGTAATGTTCTAACCCGCAACATCCTATGTCGACATTGTATAGTTGTTTGTCAATTGATAGCTATCACCCGACGGGGATGTCAATCCCACTTAGATTTTCTTACTTCACGCTTACTATACTAGCAATTGACAGTTCATGATTGTGGGCACAGAGGGTTATCGCTACTTAGGCAAACACGTAATCATGTTAAAATGTACACTTGCGTCCTATTTGTAAAACATGCATATGTTTCTCACCCCAAAACTTGTAAATCATTGTAAATGTAAAATGTGGGGCTATGAACTCACCTCGAGTGAATTGAACAATCAACAATGCATATCACAACAGATAATGCGTCACGATAATGACCAAATGCAACCTAATCAAGTATAGGTCGTATAAGTACTAAGCACTTTGATTAACTAACACCACATATAATTCTATATAGCTACATCAACATCTAATTGCGTTTGTGAAATCGTATTTATAAAGTTAAAACGTTTATAAATATTTCATTAGTAAAAACGACGTAACTTTATCGTTTTAGTTGTTCTTACGTTTCTTATGTCCACGCTTTCGTATTAAGACGAGTTATCAAAATATTACATTTTCATATTTTTAAACCTATTGGTGAACAGTGCTTTTTACTGTTCATGACAGTTATAAACTTATTTTTATAACTTTAATTAACGTAAAACCCGTAAATGTCGTATCTTATTCGTTTTAGATCCGATTTTAGCAATTCTTTCGAGCACTTTCTTCGCCTTCGAGCACGTCTTCGTAATTAAAAGTTTTATCAAATAAATGATGTTTTCAAAATGTTCATGTCTGAGATGAACAGTAACTTTTATAAAAGTATTTATTGTCGTAAACGTGAAAATTACATAACTCCTTCGTTATTAATCCAAAAATTATGATCCTTATTGTTTTGAAATCCTAAAATCATATACTAACTGATAAAACATGTTTATATTTTCATTAGATGTGAATAGTAATTGGTTTTTATAAAATTTATTTTATAAACGCGTTTAATTAACTTAAACTTAAAATTAGCGTATCTCCTTCGTTATAAATCGGTTTTTCGAGTTCTCTACATGCCCACGATCCTTGTGACATGTAGTATCTTATAAAATCATAAAATATATATGTTAAAAGTCGAATTTGATCAGACCCTTTTGGTCCTTTTTGTAAAAATGTGTTTAAACCTTGATTTTATAACTTTTAGTTTAGTGCACTTGTTACAAGTCCATTACAACCCTTATTATTACATGTCTTTCACACCTAGGGTCCTTAGTCCATGATTAGTCCAAATATTGTCCAAGAATAACAAGATCCATGAGTTTACACACTCATTTGTCCATGAACTTTTATATATACACTTTTTAGGTAACATGTTTATATATACATTTTATATATAAACCACACATGTATAATACTTATACATCCATTATAACATGATATTAACATTTATATATCATATGTAAAAGTTTACCAAAACATAAACAAGTGTAAAAAATCTATTTTACAAGTAAATATGTTCCTAGATGGTGATTAACTACATAGCCATTTTATACACATAAAATCATGAATGTAAAGAGATTAAGGTTTTTAAGTAACCTTAATATGAAGTATGATGATGAAAAATATGATCTAAACCCTTATTTAGATTACAAACTCTTCCTTACAACACTTGAAAACCCTAATTTCAAGTGAAACCCTAATCTTAATTCATGCTTGCTTAACTCTTGTAAACCTTAAACCAAACCTTCAAACCTTCATAGGTTATCTTAGATATAATGTAGGAACACTTGGAAATGTTGTAAATAAAAATTGTATGGATGGTTTAGGGTGGAGGATTTGAGCCGTGGCTATTGAGAGAAGAAAATAGAGAGTTTGTTTTGTTTTACACTTTGGAAATGAGAGTGTATGTGTTATCTAGCTAGTTACTTTACTTATATACTTCAAGGACTTAGTCTAGGTTCATGAAAAGGAAAGTCTTGGTCAAGACTTGGAAGCTAAGGGTCTTTGGTTCCCTAAAATGGACATTATCCCATGATTTCTAGGAAGGTGTTTATTAGATATTTATCTTGGTTCTATCCACTACATATCCAGCCATATAAGCATACAGGGATGATATTTTTGTAAATTTTTAGTATTAGGTATAATTGTGGGTATTTTTTGAAGCGTAGAAAAGTTTTGGTGGTTCCGGGAATGCCTAAACGCATTTTATCGTGAAACGTAAACACTTTACGTAACCAATAAAAATAAAATGAACAAAGTTAATAATTATCCTCAAAATAATTACTTAACACTTGCTTGATGTAAACATTTAATTGTTTGATGCCCGTTTACATTGAATGATAAATTTTAGCTTACACGATTTAACTTAACGATTACGATTTAAAAGCAAACGCGTACAATACTAAAAATAAATAGTGAATTTCTTGACATCGTAAATGGTCCTAAAACACGGGGTGTTATAATTTTACCTACATGTGAGTCTGTCTTTCTTTCAGGGTAAGTTGGATGATGCAGAGCGATTATTTGTCGGTGCATTGCAACAAGCAAAACAAGGTTTTGGTCAAAGGTATCCACATGTTGCCTCTGCATGCAACAACCTGGTCTTTCTCCCTTTTTCCTTCACTACTTTACTTCTTTACTGTATTAATTATGGCTAATTGTCCATCATACCAAAGGAGTATTTCTACTTTAAAATAATATTCATTGGCGTCAGTCAATGCATTTAGCTTTATGTACATTAGTATCATCAGATCACAAACGTGTATAACAAGCACTTAATTATTTCATACAATCGCCAACCATAAACACCAACAATGCAAAGTTTTCTTATGAAACTTGCTCTTAAATAATTTATGATGTTGTTATAATGTATCTCTCATGTCACTGTCTTATCTTTAGTAACATGGTTTTTCTAAACCTTTAGAATCATTCATCTGTTTGTGTATCAGTTGTCATTCACAATCTTTCTAACGACACCCTAAACTTACCTTAAAGCTTTGGATTTTGTCGTGAGTATGTTGTCGGTAATGAGTGCAGGCTGAGTTGTACAGAGTTAAAAAGGCATTTGATAAAATAGAACCGCTCTACTTGGAGGCAATTAGTATTCTTGAGGAATCATATGGACATGAAGACATCAGGTACACGATTCATTATTCATGTAACCCATTATTAGGAATACGTTGCACACTTTTTCCCCCATCGATGTTTTTACTGGTCGTGGCATACATTTGCTTTAGTAGATAATTTTGCCACTTAACCGATTAACTGGTTAAATTCCTGTTAAAAACTGGTTTGGCACTGCAGTCCCACGCCGAATTGTCAACCAAGTTTATGTTGAGTTTGTGTTAATTTAGAAAAGAACTATAAACTTGAAACGAAGCAATTTCAAGATTGTTGGTGCTTCCATGATTGTTGGTGTTGATCTTACTGCTAACCGGTTTGAACTTGGTAAACTGTAAAAAAAACTTAAAGATTCTATGAAATAGAATTTAACCATAATATTTACATATTTCTTTGTTTCAACAGCATAAAAGTTTGGGTGACTAAGTTTGAACCCAAAAGACTATAAGAAACCGGTGCATGAAGTGATTGCGAAAATGACTAATGGAGGAGTTGATGAGAGTGTGGAATGTACTGGCCATATGCATGCTATGATCTCTGCTTTTGGATGTGTTCATAATGTATGAGTTTAGTTTTAGACCTTTCTTCTATAGTTATATTTGTAATATTTGGTTTTTGTGCTAACAAGATTAAAACAAATTGTGGATATGCAGGGTTGGAGTGTTGGTGTTTTTGTGTGCATTCCACATAAAGAAGCCATTTTTAAGAGAAGTCCTTTAAGTCTAAACCACGATACGACATTCCTTTTGTGGTCAAGAAGTATATGAACAAGGTAATTTAGCCCATAACTATACAATTCAGAACCAAGATAATATTAAGTAGAAGCCTATGATTGGAAACTTAACAAGTTGTGGTTTTGTGTAGATGTTTTAGGAATTTGGGTTGCCACATCATATTAAGTAGAAGCCTGTGTTTGTTTTAAAAAATCTACATAGAGGGTGTTACATGTGGAAATTGAATCATTTACAAGTCTAGAAAAATAGGTGATCATAAAAAAACAAAATAGACTTATGATATGGGAATTCGTCACTTTCTGTGTTCCATAGTCTGGGTAGGAGTTGTGATCACTGGGTTAATTAAAATTTAAATGGGTATCAATAGTATATAGTAAATAAGACAAAAGAAGAGCCATGTCAAGAACAACAAAAGTAGATAAAAAAAATTTAACTCTGCCATCAAGGTGAATATGACAATTACGAGCGACGTTATACTCAAAGTCAAAAAATGATTGGATAGAATAAACGGTCAGAAGATATATATTTTTAGTGTGCGTTGAAACGGGTTAGCCGGAAAACATTCTTTATGTTCTTTTGGAAAGAAAAAAACCAGTTAAGACAAGTAATTACAGGCTCTTTATACACTAACGTTTAAGTTGTCATTTAGTCTTATTCTCTATTTATATAGAAATGTGCCTATGATATATTTCTCTCCTAATTTTCCGAAATGTGAAAAACATTGTTGCTTTAACTTCATGCAAAGGTGAACCCTTTTATATATAATTTCATGCACATGTATGTATTAGTCATTGTGCCTTTCGGAAAAAATATGTTAGTCATTGATATGCATGCCGAGTGATGAGACCAAGTATTGTATCAGCAAATTAGAACTATTTTAGGCATTTGTTACCAAATATTGGTTGAGTCTTGAACATACTTTATATTTAATAGAAATGGAGCCCAAATACTTGACTAAATTAACGCAATAGGTGCTCCACAAATTAGCTTTAACATTCACTAATTGTGTTAGCTGTAATATTTGACTTTGAAACTAACGTTTCTACCCATTCTCAACACTTCTATCATTTGCCATTGTTTCAAGGGGGGTCAAACAACTCTCTAACTATAAGGAAGGATTCTTTTTGTCACTAAACTAAAATTATACTATTAGTCATTGTTTTAAGATACTAAGTTCAACTCTTTTGTCTTTGAATTTTAGTCCCTCCTATCGTTAGATCAGTTATTTATGGAGTTGTCATTTGACAAAAAAATTTTGGACAGGCAACGGAGAAAAATATGTCAATCAAGGCTGCTAATTCATGATATATGGAGTTGTGGCATCACCTTATGTTCCCACAATCACAAATTACACACAGGTGGGTACCTAATGTTGTGGTGGCTCATGGAAAGGAAGGGATTGAGGTTTTTCATTTGGCATCTGGTGGCACATTATGCAAGGTAACATGATACTCACTCCGTCCCAATATTATTGTCGCACATTATGCTTAATTACAGAGTTAGGCGGCACCCAACCTAACCCGTATCTACTTGCTTTAAAAACAACCCAATTTATCCCCAACTTGTCTGTCCCACTGATTAGTCGCCTCTATTTGCTTCTTTGATTTATTTTCTTGACTCTGCCTATTTTAAATCTATTCTAGGTGGGTTCAGACAAAGTGCTGGATATTAGGTGACATTGACAATCATGATTTTAATAAGCTTCTAAGAGGTTTATATTATGCAAGTCATTCAATATTTTGTATGTGTATAACTTGATCTAGCAGTTAATAAATACATATATTTTTATTGCCAAAACATAAGATGCTATGATACTTTCTATTATGTGAACCTGCAAGAATTTAACATATCAAAGTGCATATAAAGTAATTTACATCATAAGTATAGTCTAAGTAAAGTACTATGATTTTCCTATTTATTACTTGCTGATGATGTTCTCAGTAATCTTTTTTGTATATTAGGTGCTCACACTATGTTATCTTAAGGCCTCCAACATGACTACTAATCCATTGCATTGGGAGTTACTGCAAAGGGCAAGGTATGGAGAGGTTTTTTAAGTTATTGTTAAGACTATAAATCTTCGTTTGTTTTGTAAGATATTCATAAGGTAGGTTATAAATAGGTGTTGGATACTAGGATTGAAAGTGAGATGGTTTTGGAGTTTTAATAGTATTTTGATGGTTTTATCCCATCTAGATCATCGTTGATGTTTTATTTTGTAGACGGGTTTGGCTAAACTCATTGGACTCGCTCGAAAGACCAATAAACAAAAGTCAAGGTCGAAGTTTGTCCAAGGTGGGAATATATATTGAAGGCCAGTTTTTTCACGTGGAAACCCACAAACAATGTTGTTTATAAACCAATGCTACAACAAACGTTGTGTACAAAGGGGTTCATCACATATAATAATATATTTAAAGATGGGCTACAAGTACTACGAATGAGAACTAATATAATTGAAGCCAATATTATATCCGTTAGGAGACTTGGTAGTATTTGTGTACAAAATTTGTTACGAATAAGCACCATCTAATATATTTCTTTCTTTCTCATACTTTTTATTGTTCTTTTTATTGATAATGCATAAGAGTAGGATTTAAATTTGCAATTGATTCCTTGATTTATGGAAACAATATTTAGGCCTTAATAATAGATACTTTTTGCCAATCTGTCAATACCACCGATTAATTACGAGGCGATCTGGATGTGAAAGAACTTATTACAAAAAAAACACTTACATAAACATAAACAAATTGACAACATTGCTACTATGCTTAAAAAATCTTGGTATAATATACAATTTTTAAAAACAAATATTCCCCAAAACAAAAAAATATAAACAATAATTACAAGTCATGCCCGCCCATCAGGCGGGCGTAGCCACTAAACAAAATGGTTTAAAAAATATTTGTATAATAAAGAAATTTAAAAAATATATTTGACTAAAAATATAAATGAAAACAATAATCAAAAGTCATACCCTGCAGATCGATGGAGAGCACCGGTTTTGCAACAGATATATATTTAGATATATTTATATATAGAGAAGAGTAGGATCCATGAGAAGTAAATTAAAATAAGATAGTTGAGACAGTCTGACTATAAACCACACATTTTAAGAAATGCACGACTTGCTTCTATATGCATATTTTAATCATATTACACAGATGCACCAATTTAGCTTAAGAGAGGTGGAAAGATTTGATCATTTTTTCTCCCTGACTCAGTCGGGTGGGAAGACGAGGGTGATGGAGACCCCTTCTTTTGGTTTTCATCATATGCCATCACCTCGTCCTACTGCATACTCATCGAAGGAGGTGATGTATCGCTATGACCATCCTCACCTCACATCGAGTGTTGGATTTGACCCTGAATTTAAAAGTAAGTAACACTAGAGTCAAGCTAGAGACTCGAAGAAAAACAAGCGCTTCTCGGGAGGCAACTCGTGTTATCTTTAAATTCAAATAAGTAGCTTGCTACATTTAGGATTATTTTGAGTATGTTAGTATATTAGTATTAGTAATGAATAAGTTTGGAGGAGTGTTTCTCTCCATGTTGTGTTTTGTGGTTCCTGTTTTTGCTTGCAAGATTCCCTATGATCGTGAAGACATCTGTGCTTGTTTTCAATCCTCCAACACCTTGTCTCCAATCATTTACATGATTTTATCTTGGGAAATCCTCAATCCTTATCATATATATATTTTGTTTCCCCTTTCACACTTGGAATTTTTTGCATTTGCCTTTTTTGTTCCTAAGTGTGGGGGTAACACCCGATATTTTTGAACATTGAGGCCAATGATTAGTTCTAAGTGTGGGGGGGATTTCTGTCGAATGATCATGCCTGTGCCTGTCTGTTCCCCATGCAACCTCGTTTTAACCAATATATTGTCTTATTTTAGTGTAAAAAAATTGAAAAATTGAAAAAATTGAAAAAATGATATAAAAATGTTAGAAATAAGTAGGCCCGTAGGCTAGAACTATGAAGATTTTGACTTGACCGAGTATTACACTCTAGCTTTCCCCTAAGCTTTTGAGACTAAGCGTTTGGAAGACTTTATAATTTTGCAAAGAACGAAAAATGATAGAGTTGAATATAAGTTAGATGCTAAGCGTGGAGTAGTTATATCTCTTTAGAGCTCATAGAGGTTAATTGTGGCTTTTTGCTCCCATCAGCTAAATAAACGAAATATAATAATTTTTAATAAATAAAGTTGCTTGGTTTTTACGATTCTTAGTTTCTAATCCCTTCTTAGAGATTCCTTCTGATAAAAGTAAGGTACACATCGAGGTTTTGTCAGTGTTGTGAGGAAATAGGCTACCGATTCCTGACGGCTCGCTCCCGTTGTCTAGGTAGTTAAAAGACCACGGGACTTGAAATTTGGCTATAATAATAATAATGTAATAAATTGAATCCGAAATAAGACTATTGTTTCCTGTCGGTTCACTCCCGATGTCTCAGTTGTTTAAAGGGTGAAAGTAATAATAATAATAATCCGAGACTGATAAAAGTTTGCTGTTTCCTGACGGTTCGCTCCCGTTGACTCAGCCTTCAAAAAGGTCGAGGAAATCCTCAAGGTCGAAATAAGACTACTGTTTCTTGTCGGTTCGCTCCCGATGTTACAGTTGTTTAAAGGACCGAGGGCTAATATTGTTGCTATAATAATAATAAAGCCAAATTTCGACTCCGAGGTTATCTAAATAAAGCCTCTGTCTCTGGACTCGTAGTTGAGTTGTTTCAGATGAAATAAAAAGGATAACCCCTAAATCATGCGAAATTAGAACCTTAATGTGGACCTTATTCTCAGCAAATCGTTTCTTTAGGAAAGGATTTCAAACTAATTATGGTCTAAACCGGTCTCCTTTATAAAAATAAGACTATAAAATAAGTGATCTCATTTCACATTATATTTTCCGAATAAAATTCGTAGAGGAATTAGGAATAAGGGAGCGAAAAGTAGTTGCGTTTACACAATTAGCATTTATGAGTAGTGTTAGCATCTAATTTTATATTTAGCTATGATTTCGTTTTAAGCTTGGTTTGGGGGTTGTGAAAATCGAGGATGACGAACTCCCGTTCTTAAAGCCTTTTATATAATTTGAATAATTTTTTAACTTAGTCTTTTATCTATTAATAAATAAATGGTTAAAACAGGGCGTTTTCGAAACAAATAATTTTTATACTCTCTTGATGGACCTTTTATGTTCTTGTTTGATGTGAGGGTTATAAGTTAAGGGGGGTTAAAATTATTTCTTTCTTAGAGTGTATTATAAACATTGCATGTGGGACCAACAATGGCTTAGTGTGAGGGAATTTGATGTGTGCTTAAACACACATCGTTTTAGCCCCAGAAAACATACCAAAATGGACTAAAAACATAAAATATGGGAAATTATATTGCAAATATGTTTGGTTTGTGTTTTTATGTCTTACAGGTACAAAGGATTGAAAACAAAGCAAAACGGTGATTTTCAAGTGAGTTTCGACAACGTTTTCACATTTATCGAGATTCAAACGAAAACGTAAAAATTCCCTGAGCACACCATTGGAAAGAGCACGAAATTACGATTCTAACGGTACCCTCCTTGATTTTTGAACCGGTGCAAATAATATTAAATGGACCGGTTCAAATTCTATTTGACCCTTAATAACCCTGCCAGGCTAAAATGAGGGTCTTATAATTAATTTTGCACCATATTATTAAATCTATGCTATGGCGCAGTGGTAATGCTAGTTGCACTTAAACAATGGACCGTGAGGTCAGGTGTTCGAGTCCCAGTGTTGCCATGGCTGGGGTATTATTCTAGTATGCCACATGGCACTCTTTGAGTGGTCCACGTTGTGACCTGATCGTCCCGAATCCAGACCGCCACGTCAGCTGCTACATCAGCAGTGACGTGGCAGTAGGGCCCCTTCATGCCACATGGCACCACTCAAGTGGTGACACGTGGCACTACTAATGATTGGATGTGATATTGTAGGTTGCAGGTTCGAGGCGTACTAGGTTACAGGCGTGTCAGGATTGGCAGTCCGAGGTTCAGGCCAGGTGGCGGCTCGAGGGACTAATCATTGGTTGGCAGTGCTGCAGTATGAGGTTGGCTCGGGATCCGAGTCAATTATTGGTTCGTTAGTACCAGGTTCTAGAAGGGGTACGTGTTGGCCTCTCATTGGTGGATCGAAGAATGTTGCAGCTGTCATCTGATGGGTACGAGGTTGGGACGATCCCGAGGCAATAAGAGCCAATCATTAGATGAAGAAATATTCTAGAAGGCCACGTGTCAAGCTCTGAGTGGTGCAAAGGGAGGGCAGTCTTGGTATTATCAGATTTAAGAGGGTTTCAAGAAGGAAAAAATAACCAATATACCCCTAACTTGAGTGGGCTATTTATACACACTCATTTCCAGCTTAAATTGGTATTAGATTAGTAGGTGTTTTCATTTCAATTTTCACATAGTAGTGTAGGAGTATAATAGAGCAGTATAGTTTAGCTTATTTTAAGATTATTGTAAAAGCTTTTATAGCTTATTGGATTTGGCTTATTTGTACTTTTGGGCTCATTATTTATTAACGATGCTTTTTAAAGGTGGGTATTTCTTTAGCTTATTTTCTTTCTTATCCTCTTTTCTTTTTCTTGTTACCTTTTTAGCTTATTTTCGAATAAGCTCTTGTTAGCTTATTTATTCTTGGATCTTAAGCTTATATTTGAATAAGCTCCTTATAGCTTATCATATCTAAGCTTATTTCATATTTTTGTTTGTCTAAGTTTTTTGAGTAAGCTTATTTAGCTTGTTTCGATTTGCTTATTTTTTTTCTTTAGCTTATTTCATCTAGCTTGTTGGTTTTTTAGATCTAATCCTTAAATATTCTCCATCCGTGTTCACTTTCCAAAGAGAACATCTTAGTTTTATGAGAATCTAGATCTATTAATAATAAAGTGGTAGTTTTTATCATCTTTAGCTTATTTTCTAGCTTAAAGTTCTTAGCTTTTTCAAGTAACTTATTATTATCTTGTTCATCTTAACCTTTTGTGTCTTAATGTTGATGAAATCGATCCAACACTTAGGCGAGGAGCTTATGGGTCTTATAAACTTGTTTTACTACTAAAGTTTTAATCTTTTTAGATTTTACTTAGCTACTTAGTGATTAAAGCTCAAAACTTTACCAGCTATTTAGTTATTTAGAACCTAATAAAGTTATAGACTTTAGTGTTTAATTAAGTTTATAAGATCAGGTGGTTTAAATTCGTCTCCATTTTTTTCAAACGGGTTCCACTTTCTTTTATTTTTCTCTCATTAGTAGTAGTAGTTTATTAATTAGCTTAAAAATGTTTATGCTTGATTTGATTGTTGCTAGCTTAGTTGGTATGTTTAATGAGTAGTTTTATATATGCTTGTTAAGTGAGTAGTGATTAGTGAATTAAGTGTGGAATAAAAGGATTATTGATTAATAATTTTTGAATTATTTAGATTTCTTATTTGATTATTTTGAAGGGCAAAATCCAAAAAAATAATCAAACATCAAATCTAGTAATTAATACCAATATAAAATATTATTTTCAAAATAAACCAACGTTGTGAGGTAATAATATTTTTACGGGTGCTAATTCGTCAAATAAAATCATCTTTCACACTTAATGATCTTTTCGCCTCACTTGACAAGCATATTCATCTAGTATATCTTTTTAATCTCTTAGCTTAATTTTGTTAGTTTAATTAATTAGTATAATTTTTAGTGATCTTAAAAATAGTATCTTTTATATTAAAATTAGTGTAAAAACAAAAACCAACCAAAAGATGATCAAGCATCATACGAAAAACATTAACGTTAATCTCAAATTCAATTCTCGCCGTGGATACGACATCCAGAAGATAGATTTTCACTTGTCCTCAAGTGATTATTTTATCCAGTGGGAGATACTTAAGATTACTTCGACATGTTTTTGATGTTCATCAGTGACCAATGTTGCGTTCGACATGGCAAAAGATAATGGCACAACATCAAATGCAATTCTTGTGTTCGTCGGTCCCGACTCTTTTGCATTTTTCTTCACATGTTCATTTTCCAGCATGGGTAAGTCCTTTCTTTTTCTTTCTATAGCATAGGTGACCAATGTTATGTCTGCATTGGGCACTAGATAATTGCCAGAGCATCACAATGGATTGTTGTTTAGTCGTTCCTTTCCTCTTTTGAATTTTTCCTCCGCCTACCGTCATTTTCCAGCATGGTTTCTATATATTCAGCTGAAATTGAATAAGTCACATGGGCCAATGTTTAAGGTAATAGAATAGGTAAACATTCTATCATACTAGACATACCGGTGTCTCTATCAAGATTTACATCTGGAGGAGTAGGCGTGAGCCCCAAATCAAAACTTGGAGCGTCATTTAGAAGTAAAACTGTTGAGGGTTCTTTCACAGTAGTGGATACAACTTCAACTAGCTCTAAAAATTTAACTATAGTTGATGCAATTGTAGTTGAATCCTGCTCCTTTTCCTTTTTTGGCGGTTAACTGAGCTTGCAGTAATAGTAATTTAGTAGACGTCAAAGGTACGTTTTCCAGCATCGGTTCTACAAATTTAACTAATTTCGATTAAGTCATGGTCAATTTTTAACGTAATATAATAGATAAAGATTATATCATAGTAGACATACCTTGATTTGAAACATCTTGTTTGTCTATATTAATAATCACAAAGACATCGATTGTGTATGTGGCACATCATGGAAAAGTTATCTACTAAGGTTTGTACATTGTTTTATGCATTAATATAACCATTAGTGATTAACTATGATTGCACTCTTAATGTTAAGTCAAGAAGTGTTTTCTGCATTAATATAACCATTAGTGATTAACTATGATGCCTGTGTGGGAAATAACTTTTTTGGGATGGTAAAGGGGAATTCCCAAGCAAATTAGTGGGAAAGAACTTTTAGCTTTTGATTCATTATAAACAGATGAGGTTTTCGTGTTTAGGCTTCCTACCTGGGGCTTACCCGTGACCTTTCCCCGACCACCCTTGCATATGTACCTTGTGGGTCATGTGCGCAGGTTAGTTGGCTTACCATTAGGTCTTTCTTTATCTTTCTTGTTCATTTCACTTGATCTTTTAAGTAACATTTCTTTCCACTGCAACTTCATATTCTCAATCTCTTTATCACCAGGATGTTGTTGAATTGCTTTTTCAAGATCACAAGCAATTCCGTTCATGAGAACCTCTAACATCGTTAATTTGTTTCTTAAACCACTTGTAGTGACCTATACAAATGGCACACATCAAATTATATTGGTTATGTACAATGACCTATACAAATTACTTATCAAATAAACGAATTATTTTTGAAGCCCAAAATCAGTTTATGCATCAAAAGTAAGTAATAGATACTATTTTGGTTTTGTTATAAAATTTTAAGCACAAAATGAGATTTTTTTGGAACACACTGTTAAAGTACAGAAGTAAGTTATCTAATATTATATCAGAACCAAATTATATGCACAAAAGGAGAAATTATAGGCACACATAACTTATTTGATGCACAAACTGTTATGAACTAGTTATAAAACAATTATGAAGTAAAAAAAAATTTACGTACTATAATTAACAATTTGATGCAGAACTTTTTTAACTTCATATGCAACAAAAATGTGATGTGAGTAGCTTTTGAAACTTATTAATCAACTCAAACTCACAAACTTAGACATAACAAGATGATGTGCAACGCGAATTAACTTTTATTTCGATGAACATCATGTTGTTGCGGTAAAGTTTGTGTATTATTCTGAAATGGTTAATGAAATTCAAAAACTACTCACACTAACCATCTCCTATTTCATGGGAAACATTTCAAACTAGAGACATGTATATAGAATATATAACTTGTATGTAAGAAAGGTGAAAGTATTAAGAATATGCAATCTGATAAAGAATGTGTTGTGTATTTAAAGGTGAAAAAGATGAGAATTGGTGATGTAGATGAAATCTAATAAATAGATAAGATAAGAATTGTATGGGTTAGATACACGTGTGGATATTATAGATAAAAAGAGATATGAGAAGATAAGATTCTATTATAGAAATTGAAATGTGTGCCTTTTTAATAAAAAAAATAAGATACTATTATTTGAAAATTGGATATTAATTCACAAAAGGACATAATATAAGATATGGGCTCTGTGGCAAAATTTTATGTACAAAAGTAGAATTCTGTTAATTTTATAAAAGAATCAAATAATACTCATTTTGTGCAAAATCAGTTTTGTTCATCAGAAATCCATTTACATGAGCATCTTTCGGAGTGTTGGAGATCCCATTAGAAGCTTTTCCAGAAATATCACCAAGGTTAACAACTTTTATAAAAGACTGACTAACAGCGTTCTTCGTAGCTATAATCTTAGACTTTGTCATCTTTTCTTTTTCTGGTGTTGTTTTCGCAACTATAATCTCATGAGTTTTAATATCTGTATCAGGAGCAATTATCTTCTTATTTGAAGCAATCATTTCTTTCTACAACATTATTAGTTTCCTAGATGTCCATTTTGTGATTACTGCTGTTGATGATCTCTTCAAACCCATTAGCATACACTTTTGAGCATACAAAACCTGCAAACAAATGTATTCATAAAATATGATGTACATCTATATATACATATAAATAAATGAGAAACATATTGAATCATAAAATAAGATACTTACTGTTAATATCGTTGAAGGGCCATTGAAAAGACCACCATTCCACAACGTCTTAGTTCTTTTCAAGCACTTCAAAAGATAGCCACACCAATCTAGTTTCTTAATATCCGTGCCCTTTTTTAAGCAAGTGAGAAATGTTTGATTCATTGTTCCCTATTTAGTTGAGTTCATCATTTGAGTAACAAACAAAACCAAAAAGTTAAGCTTGAATATTCTTTCTGCATCGTCCTCCCTTTCAAGTATTTTTTTTGCAACATCGCTTGGTTTAATTGTGGTTAAGCCTTTGAAATGTACCATCCATTCTTCTATTACTTCATCAGTCTTTTTTGATTGATTTAGCTCCACTATTTCTTTACCCCCCATTGGCAATCCAAAGATATCGTGAACTGTTTGACTAGTTAATTTGATTTTTACATCCTCAACCTGTAATACAGATGTCCTTGGATCATAGTTTAAAAAAAGCCATCGAGCTAGTGTTGTCGGAAATCTATTTATTTTGATCCCAACAAATGACCCAAATCCCATATCTTTCAAACTTTCAATCTGTGCGTCCGTCAACTTACTCATAATATTTGCTAGTGACTTTGGTGGGTTCCTTGTTCGAATTTTTTTGTTCTCATTTATATACATTTTATCTTCACTATCGTCTTCAATACCTTTGTCTTCATTGCTACTTTCTTCTTTACTTTCACCACTTTCTTCTTTAGTTTCACTTTCTTCACGATAGTCAATATCTGCATAGTTCATGGTTATTAGCTATTTACAGTATTATTTATTGAAACATAAACATCAACTGGGTCAAAAAGGAAACCACAACAACTGGGTCAGTTTGGGTAAGTCGTTTTCATCACTGGGTTGATTTGGGGAACCCTTAAATTTTTAACTGAAAAACATATTGATAAGCAAATTATAACTGACATTGAATAACTAATGATGAACCTCTTTTATAAAGTTAAAACTGACAATTGATAAGCAAATTTCAACTTCTACATCATAAAACACAAGTCGCCACAGTAAGATTATTTTTTGTCAAAAACGAGTCACATATTCACGATGCTACCTAAACAAAAACAATTGGGTGAAATGTGAAATATATTAAATACAGAAAAACTACCACAAAACACACAACATCTAAGGACATGTCCCGTAGTAATATTTACTCAACTAATGCTCATTTAGCCCTGGTTAAATGCACAAAAACATGGAAATTTTAGCCGAACAAATGTTGATTTCCTGTAATAATCAATCTGCCTAACTTGCTATTAAAACTAATGCTCGTTTAGCTAGTATTTAATGCACAAAATCATATAAGTTTGAGCCAAAAACATGCTGATTTACAGAACTTATCACTTTGCCTAAAGGAGCCCAGTATTTTTAAATCTTAAAAAGGCCCAATAATCTTTGCCATTATAGAAAATAAACTTTGACATCCGATATTTTCAAATATTCTAGTAAACCGGTTATATATTCAGGCCCAATAATCTTAAAAATTAGCCCATTAGTCAATTAGGAGCCCAGTATTATGTATAATGGATTGGTTCGGTTCGGTTTGGTTTTTACGGTTCGGTTTTTATGTCAAAACCGAAACCGAACCGAAAGTTTGGTTTATGAAAAAATAAAAAACCAAACCGCCGGTTTCTAGTTCGGTTTCGGTTTTTTCGGTTCGGTTTTTTCAGTTTTCGGTCGGTTTTGGTTTTTTCGGTTTTTTTTGCTCACCCCTAATGAAAACTAATATTCGTTTAGCCCGTGTTTAATGCACAAAAACATGTAAATTTTAGCCGAAAACATGTTGATTTGCTGCACTTATTAGTTTGCCAAACTTCACATGAAAACTAATGCTTGTTTAGCCCGTGTTTAATGCACAAAATGCGTAAGTTTGAACCGACAACAAGTTTATTTGCAGTGCCTACCAGTTTGCCTAACTTCGTATTATAACTAATGCTCCTTTAGCCTATTTTTATTGCACAAAAACATGTAAGTCTTAAACGAGAACGTGTTTATTTCATGCACTTATTACTTTGCCTAACTTCCTATTAAAACTAATGCTCGTTTAGCTTGTATTTCATGCACAAAAATGTGTACGTTTGAGCCGAAAACATGCTGATTTCCAACGATTATCACTTTCCCTAAATTCATATGACAACTAATGCTCGTTTATCCTATTTTATTGCACAAAAATATGTAAGTTTTATCCAACAACATCCTGATTTCCAACGCCTATCACTTTGCGTAACTTCCTTTGAAAACAAATGCTCGTTTAGCCCTTTTTTAATGCACAAATACGTGTAAGTTTTAGCTGAGAACATGTTGATTTCGTGCACTTATCACTTTGCCTAACTTCCTAAAAAAACTAATGCGCTTTTAGCTTATTTTTAATGCACAAAAACATGTAAATTTTAGCCGAGAACAAGTTGATTCCCTGCACTTATCACTTTGCCTAACTTCCTGTGAAAACTAATGCTCGTTTAGCCTATTTTTAATGCACAAAAACGTGTAATTCTTAGCCGTGAACACAATATTTTCTTGCACTTATGACTTTGACTAACTTCCTGTGAAAACTAATGGCGTTTAGCTCGCGTTTGAGGCACAAAACAATGTAAACTAATGGCGATAATTTCCTGCACTTATTACACAAACATGTGACATTCTGACCAACATGTGAACCGATATCAAGCTGATTTATGCATCTAATAATTTTGCCTAAACTCTTAAAAATATAATCCGCGTTTAGGCAAATATATTAAATGCATCAAATCAGCTTGTAAACCAATATCAAGCTGATTTTATGCATTTTATACCTTTGCCTAAACTATAAAAAACTAATGCGCGTTTAGGCAAAGCTATTAAATGTATCAAATCAGCTTGTAAACTGGTATCAAGCTGATTTTATGCATCTAATACCTTTGCCTAAACTATTACAAAATTTAATGCGCCTTTAGGCAAAGCTATTAAATGTATCTGGTACGTGTGTAAGCACTAGTCAAATTTATATATGTATAGTATAAATCCCGAGACAATTCTTTCCAAATTACTTCTCAAACAAGAGAACATAAAAGGGTAAAATCTCACTTAAGAAAACACAATACATATATTTTTAACCGGGAAGTATTTTCTTCTTGGGTCGTATCCCAACGAAGTCGTGAATTGAAATTCGGGAGTAATTCGGAGTCGAGTCAAGAATGGATAAAGGATTTTTGAATTTTGAATTACACTACGAATATAATAGCTCAATTAAGCAATAAAAACGATTAAAGAATTAAAAACGGTTAACTAATACGAAAAATTAACAAACGTGAATTAAAAATGCGATTGGGCGTTTTCATCAGAAAAATAATAAGAAGAAAAAAATAGGTTTATTTTTCTTACAAATGTTTTTGAACGCCATTTTGATCAACTAAATGATCGATTGAAGCTTTTTGTGCTTTAAATAATGGTTTTACTCCACTTTTTCAATGATCGATTGAAGGATCTGATTAGAGGAGAAGATTATAGAGTTTTTGGAATGATCGAAGATATGTTTTGAATTATTGTGATAAGAATTTACATGGTTTTTGAATGATTTTAGGGTTTCAGATCTTTTAAGAGAGAGAGAGAGAGAGTGCGTGCTGGTTTGTAGAGAGAGAGAGTACCGTAGAATGGTTATCCATGAGGTTGTTAAAGATTTGCTAAAAAAAGAGTTTGTTAAAGATATTTTCTATTTTTATGAAAATACTATTTTGCCCTTCCAGACTTAATTAAGATGATACTTTAATCTACACCGTTGATTTTAAATCAAAGGTC
>BQNB010103889.1:0-17373 GCA_026074375.1 Tanacetum coccineum
TCTATGATTATGACTGTTGATTCATGAAGTAATACCCCAATTTAGCTTCCACTGCTATATGTCAAATAAGGGGGTGTTATAGATTGGTATCAGAGCCGAGGTTATAAAGAACAAGGTTAAAACCTAAACTATAACCATTTTCCATCCAAGAAAGTCCTCCGTGCCGCTACATTTCCTGAATAGTATGTAAATGTGAGTCCCTAAACGAATAGATCTCTGCAGCCTATTAAGGTTGATAGCCAAGATGTATAAATACAACTGACTATATAGAAACACTGATTATGAATACTATGTTTTAATGCGGAATCTTAACACAAGTACTAAGAAAAACAATGTAGAACTAAATAATAACTTCTATTAATCTGCTTTAAACAATTACAGATTACTAACTATTTGAGATATGATATTGCTATGAGATTTCTTGAGGTCGTGTTTCTAACTATATCTAACTATGCCAAGAGGGATCCTTTTATAGACTAAGGATAACCCTAACAGGCTTACAAATCGCTAATAGATAACACATATCTTTTCCTAGAATATCTCATGCATATCTCATAAATGGTACTAACTAATTTCTACTAGCAGTACTAACTATTTGATCAGTACTTACACTTTGTACTGTCGGTACTAACTATAACTATCAGTACTAACTATTTATACTGTCGGTACTAACTTAGAAAAACATAAATCCTAACAATTGGTTTGGCTATCTCTTTGCCTTTGGATCTTGTAGTTGCATGAGATCTGGTTGGAAGTGAAGCTTTTGATGTTGGTGCATATGATTTGTGAGGTTTTGATGTTTGGTAATAAGGGTCTTGAAGTGTTTGAGCAGTAGCAACAAGTGCTAATGGGTTAGCATTCTTGGCCATTCTTTCAGCACGGAGTTCATTAACTTCCTTTTGGTATTGTTTCAGAATGTCAAAGAGCTTATGGTATGAAACTTCATCCAACTTGTGTTGTTGCTTGTTTGCTCTGGGATAGTTAACTCTTCATTTAACAACATGGTGAGTTAATTACCATACAATTTTTGGTAAACTGTCAACCATCAACGGAATTGATTTGTCTTTACCAAATACCGTTTGCTTTTGGACTAGCCAATGCTTCATTGCCATAACATGGTGCATTGATAAACCATATAGTTTTTAGCAAACTATCAGCTATCAACATATTTGATTAGTCTTTACCATGAACTGTTTGATCATGGACTAGCCAACCTTTTACCACAGAAGTAAGGTGAGTTGAGAACCTTACAATTTTTGGTAAATTGTCAACCATAAACGGATTTGAGAAGTCTTTACCACAAGCTGTTTGCTTATGGACTAGCCAGTTCTTATGCCTGTTAAGCATGGTGAACTGATGACCATTTGTTGTGTGGTGGTTAGCCAACACTCAAACCCTTCTCAATCCCATCAATCTTATTCTTCATTTATCTGTTGCTTAATAAACCTTATTAAATCAAGAGCAACAAAACTTTCTCTTTCAACTTCCAAACCAAGATCAAGCATCTTTTGCAACAAATCTTTTGAGAGAGGATATCTTCTTTCAACCAACATATGATTAACTATTCCATCCTCAAACTCTAGTATTCCAGACTCCACCATGCTTCATACAACCTCCATGTGACAATCTTCAATCTTGTTTGACCACAACTAGAAATCACTTTGTTCATTCCCTTCTGTTGAGGATTCCATCATAATCTTTAAGTCTCCCCAAAGAATCAATTCAAATCCTCCACTAATTAACTTCTTAGAAACTGAATCCTTATCAAGTCATAACCGAGTGAAATAGATCTTGTCTATCAAAGAAAAGAGTACCCTTACCAATGAATAGATAAAAGCCCTACGAATTTCCATTGGCTCAATAGATAAACAAGATAATCTCCATCTGGTATGATACCATTTTTCAATCTATAAATAACTAAATTCATCTCCATTATCTCACTGTCTAATATACTTTCAAATTAACAATCTTTCAGGCATTTTTTATGTTCATTCCACACTTGTCAGCATCAGATGTTTTCCTTGCCTTTTTCCTTGCAATCATATTGATATGACCTCCCATTCTTTTCATATGTACCATCTACTTCTTTATCTTCCTCCTATGACCATTTCATTGTTAGAAGGAATCAATACCTTTTTCATTCATCTTTTTTATCATCTTTCATTCTTCAGCAGACCCAAAAGAAAATAAATCATCGTCTGACCTCTATCTTTCATAAATAGCTTGTATTTTCCCAAACTACTTGGTTTATCAAATCCAGAATGCTTGAAGTTTCCTCCTACATGCTTTCAAGTAGGTCATCAGTTGATTTCTTAGTTAATTCTTGGTGGTGTTCTGTTACCTGATAGCCTTTCTGATCTTTGTAGAGCAAGGAAATTCTTTGAGCAACATTGTGTCCATGAAGGAACTTTGCTCTTTCTTCAATTGTAAAATTGGCTCTCTTTCTTATTCTTTAAACGTCTCACAAAGAAGTCTATCTTCCTCAAGCCTTGCCTTTATAATCATCAAAGTTTCTTATAAGAGGCTTC
Source organism: Tanacetum coccineum (assembly GCA_026074375.1). NCBI lineage: Eukaryota > Viridiplantae > Streptophyta > Magnoliopsida > Asterales > Asteraceae > Tanacetum > Tanacetum coccineum. The sequence goes on from BQNB010103889.1 coordinate 2,529, forward strand.
ATTTGGGCAGCTTTTTCTTCAGTGCAATTCTGTTTCTTATCCTCTTCACCATCCCACTCCTTCCTGTATCTCCTAGCCCTCTCTTCAACACTTCCTAGCTGTTTAAAAACTTTTTCTCAGTTCTTCAGGTATACCATCAGATTCACTTTCAGATTCATCCTCCTCTTCAATTTTCTTCTTTCCTTTGTCTTTTGGATCAATTTTTGGAAGAGGCTTTAATGTGAGAAGTTATCTTGTAGAGGTAGGCTTAGGTCTGTCAGCTTCTTCAATATCCTTCAACTCATACACTTACTCCAATTTTCATAGAAACGTAAACCTACTCTAGCCTTGGCTTGACTCATGTTGAGAAGAACCTTGTGCTATAGTTTTCATCATCTCTAAAGATTGTAGAAATTGGGTGTTTTCAGTGGAAGTATGAGTGCTTGAGTAAGCAATTTCTTCTTTAGAGTACCTTTCATCAGCCCATCAGAACTTTCAACTTGCTCTTCAGTGACCAATTCATAACTCTTACAGTACCTTCAAAGTTCTCTTCAGTACCTTCAATGTGTTCTTCAGTACCTTCATTTTTCTCTTATAGTACCCTCATTTTTGCATCAAGACCAGTTATTTTGCCTATCGGTACTAACTTTGGATCCATCAGTACTAACTATTGTTTTTTCATACTATCTTTCTCCATATCATTACTAACTACCTCCTTGTCAGTAACAAAGTACATCTTCAGTACTAAGAGTAATCTCATAAAATCTCCTTGTCTTCATCTACCATTTCCTTTTGTCCTCCCTTCATTCTGATGATTCTACCGTTTCCATATGATCGAACTTTATCCCTCAAAGAACTTCATCAAACAGATGATCACTTTGAACTATGATTCACTTTAGCAAACTACCTCCCTTGTTTGGATACAGCTCTTTTGTGCCACCCTATGTTTCTTTGAAACTCTTGCTTGGGAATCTTTGCTTCAATTAGACACTTACAGCCATAGCTCTATTGATGTTTGATAATAGTTTTAGCTTGCTTCTGAAGTTTTGTGATCTTAGCCTAACAAGTGTTTGTAATTCCTTGGCTTGATCAGAAACTGTGCACATAAAAGAGAGAACAAAGAATCCATATACACTTTGGAGAGCATATACCCACCTAACCCAGAAATGGATCTATCACTGATGAATGACCTCCAAGGTTCTCACCAGAAGTTTCTGGGATAGAATCAGGAATAGTAGTAGTGGGGTGAAAGGTCTTGGATTAAACATACTGTTGCTCCAAAAAAGGAACTTCACATATTTGAGCAGGAATGAGTCATCCTAGCTCATGAGGTACTTACAAGTGGGAAGCAGTGAGAGGGTTGGTCGGGTAGTTCATCAGAGTGGTCTATCAGAAGAAGCAACCCTCATCCTAGAGTTTGGTTGTAACCAACGATATAGCAAACAAAGGTTACTTTTCCATAATAAGTGCTTACCCATCTTAACCAAGAAAGAAAGACTATTACTAGTTAAAGTATTTTACAGTAAAATGATCTAAAGGACAGAGACATTAGCTAGTTGTTTATTTAAAAAGATAGAAATAAAAACGTGGGTACATTACAAACATTTTCATATCAGTCTAAATGACTAAAACATACCATCAAAAAATTAATTTAGAACAATATCCTTTTGATTAGAATATAGAGCATATTCCATCAGTGGCATGTATAGTAGGAATTTGATCCCAAGAGTATACTTTAGGAACTAAAGACAATGATTAATTGTATGAAAATAAACAACCTACCATTGGGGATAAAACAAAGCTTTAAAAAAAGTTAACGACTGTAAAATCCCCCCGCATACCCCATTTGTTGTATTAAGCATAAATATAGCCTGATTAGTTGGTGGTGTAAAGGAGTCCTATCCCAATCAGCATCATCAAAAAGAAGATCACTTCTTATTAAAGCCTCAAGAGATAGACACAGAAACTTGCCAGAACCACTACTTTGGCAGTAAAGTGCGTAACATTGTTGAATGGTTTATAGACTTAGCAGAACGCCGAGAAACTTTTCACAAACGTAGAAATACAACAGACTTTACAATTGAGAGCAAGATGAATAGAACATCGCTTAAGAAACTCAATGATCTCGTGAAACTCTGTAATTCATACATACTTCTCCAAAATAAGCGACATGTTATCTTCAGACATTGAATCAAGAACAGACAAAGTACTTGAAAGAGAGATCGACGTTAAGAGAGAAATTAGGGCTTGATAATGGAATAAAAGTTTTAAGAGAGAATACGTATGAAGAATGCGCTAATTGAAATTGTTTATATAGGTTTAGAGTCATAATTTCAAGGAAACCGATTCAATATACACTTTTCACCCTTGGAGGAATTTTCCATCAACTCTTAAGAGCGTACAAACCTTTGCTATCGGTACTAAACATTGCACTGGCGGTACTGAAACAAACATTGTCCAACAAAGAATGAACAATGTAGGTAATCAGAAGGCTTTAGTACCATCAGTAACTCCTTCTTCAATGCCCCACAAGAACTCCTATTCCCAAACTCTATGAAACTTCATCAGTCTATGGTTAACATGTTCTTTTATTACAAAACTCTACAACACAGCATATTGCCTCCCTTTAACCAATGCAACTTATGGATTGATCATCCCAATAGTAACAACCAAGAACTGAAACCTGCTTACATCAAATGCCTTGGTGAGTAAATCAGCTACATTGTCATCAATGTGAATTTTAAGCACCTGAATGAGTTTCTTTTCATAAGCATCTCTTATAAATGGTGCTATATAGCAATGTGCTTTGTATTGGAATGATATACTGGATTTCTTTTACAATGCAAATGGTGCTTTTCATTATCAATGTTGATCTTTATGTTTCCATGAAGTTGAACACCAAAGTCTAACATTGATTATGAAACCACAAGACTTTCCCACAGCAGCAGCTTTGCAGCAGCAACATATTCACATCTATAGTTAAATGTAGCCACAATGGTTCTGCTTCTTGCAATGCCAAAAATGAGTCCTCCTGCCACGTAAATTTACAAGCCTCCTTTGTGGATTCCTTTCAAGATATTCTCCAGCATAGTCACTATCTGAGGTAGGAGTTCCATGTCAAATGAAGACCCTGTCTAGGAAACCAAAGACCCAGTATTTTATTTTTTTTTTTTGGGATTGCCCTTTAGGTACCTAAAAATTCTCTTGACAGCACTTTGATGGAAGACATTAGTGACCTGAAACCAGAACAAGCCAGACTGCAAACATAATATCATGCCCAAGAATCCGTCAAGTTACATAACGAGCCAATCATGGACCAATAGAGATTGACATCCCACATCACTGGCCTCGCTCATCCTTGAACAAAAGCTTCCTGAGTCTCAATTGGTTACTAACAGTCCTTAACATTGGCAAATTCCAAACTCTTAAGGATTTCTTTCTGCAACATACTTATCCCTGACTAATAAAGGATACCAATCAGGTATTTGTTTTGACTTTTAAGTCCAATAAAGAAAGTGAGCTCTCCCATTGAACTCATTCTAAAGTCTACTCTTCATTAATCCTCAAAACTCATCACACCAAGATTTCTTTGTAGACCCAAAGATGATATCATCCACATAGACTTGAACTAGTATGATATCATGTTTGTCCTTCTTTAGGAAGAGAATTTTATCAATGGTTCCTCTTCTGTGCCCATTCTTTAATAAGAAAGTAGATAAAGTAGCATACCAAGCTCTGGGAGCTTGATGTAGCCCATAGAGAGCTTTGAAAACTTTGTATACTTTCTAAGGATATTTAGGATCTAGAAAGCCTGGTGGTTGAGACACATATAACCTCTTGCATCAATTTTCCCCTAAAGGGAAGCACTTTTCACATCCATATTGATAACTATAAAGTAAGCCCAAAATGAGGCAAAGGCAAAAAGATCTTATGGCATCAAGTCTTGCCACAGGAGAAAAAAATCCTCATCATAGTCTATCCCTTTCCTCTTGCTAAGTCCCTGAGGCAACTAACCTTTGCTTTCTTTCGACAACAACACCTCATTCATCTCTTTCTTATTTTGATAAACCCCAAACCACCGATTGAACCGATAAGCCTTTCTTCCATAAGGCAAATCTACTAAGACCCCAAACCTTCTTTAACTTAAACTCAGCTAATTCTTCTTGCATTAGCATCCACCCAAACTTTCATCTTACAATAGCTTCTGTGAAATCTTCTTGGGTACTTATTGAGATAGGAAACAAGCAAAAAAACAAGTGCTTGGCAGATCCTATGATTATTTCTCCATTGCTTTGATCATAGCTAACAAAGCATGATCTAGTCCAGAACCTTTTATGCTATTTGCATCTTGTTTGAACTGGTAGAGTCGGATCCCCAAGAATAGTGCATTAGGATGAGTGAGTGAATCCTTGATGTGGGAATAGTACTGAACAGTTACACAACAGTTTTTCCAAGTTTGGTGAAGTCACCACTGCACCCTCAAACAACATAAAAGACGGTAGTAAAAATACCATCATAATAAATTTTGATAATATCTTCATGAGAGAAGGAATACTGAAACACTTCTCAGGGATTAGTTTTATTGGATCAGAAAAGAGATAGCCCACATAGAGGATTGGCATACTAACTGTAAGTGCCAAACAGGTATAAACTAGTGTAGTACTGCTAGCTTTATCTGGTGAGCTAACAGTACTAAAAAATGTTAGTACTAGCTAGTTCTAGCACTCCTTCTTTTATCACTAAGTGCTCAACATCTTCCTGAGAGCATTCAGCTCCTCATTTAGCCTCCTTTTCTTCTCTCTTAGGACCTTCACTCATATCAACTCTGTGGTATTGCTTGAGTGATTGTTGAAGAAATAAGAAGCCATAGCAGTACAAAACAGCTTGAGCAAAACTTCATCTTCTTGTCTTAATCCCCTGAATCGAATAATCTCATTTGTACCGGCATTATGGTTATGCACATGTTGACAATGCATGTAAAGATAGCTTGATTCTCTTAAGCACTAACAGGAAGAAATTGCATAGAAATATAGTTAATAATCAAGATGCAAAAGCCAAGTTGGTCCTTTTTCCTGCTACATCATGGTTTTGTTTCTCTAGAAAGTGATAGTAGCAGGTTTTTCTTCAAACTCTTTGGTTCTAATTTGTATACTCTAAAAGCCTTGCTTTTTAGAGAATACCCAAACTAAAAATCCCTCATCATGATTTCAAGCAAACTTGCACCAGGTTTACAATGGTGTTCAGATGGTCCCACATGCACCCAAAAGGACCTTATAATAACTAATATAGAATCTAGACCAGTTAAAAGTTCATAAGGTGTCTATAATTATAGGCATGGTGTCACTAATACCCTGTTTATAACATCACAAGAGTACTAACTGCTTCTAAGCCAAAAAGTGTTTAGTGTTAAAAATTAAACAGCAAGCAAATTCCATGCAGCCTCAAAAATGGGTCCTGTTCAATCTCTCAAGCAACACCATTTGTAGTGATTATCTGGCATTGACAATATCCCTCTATCCCCTTAGACGCCACAGAATTCCACTAACATCCTTGTTCTTATATTCAGTCCTAATATCACTTCTAATAGTTCTAACTTTTTGATATCCAATTGTTCTCATTTGTCTTTATAAAAGTCCTAAGTACTGCACTAGGTTCAATCCTTTAGTTCTTAAGAAAAATACCCAACTAAACCTGCTAAAATCATCAGTGATTACAAGGCAATAGGTCTTATGGTTTAAGCTTCTTACATATGTAGGTCCAAACAAATCCATATGAATAAGTTGTAAGGGGTGGCTAATAGAGCTTACTGCTTTTGGCCTTACAGTAGGCCTTTTTTGCTTTCCTTTCTAACCAAGCAACACAAGTGTGGTCCATTTTGAAAAATCTTTGAAGGTAAGCGCCGGCGGAGAGCCGAGATTTCCCTTCACAAGTTTATTTATGTTTTTGAAATTTACATGACCCAACCTCCTATGTCATTTGTTAGATTCATCAGTTGTGGCCTTTACAAATAAACAAGACAATCCTCCTAAAGGAACAATGTTCTCTAAATTGATACTGTACAAGTATTTTTTTGTAGGTAATTTTAAGGGTAATACATGACTTCATCAGGTAACTAAACTCAGAAGATAATACCAGACATTCGGAGTCAGTAAACAGAACCTTGTCTTTTTGTCATACATAATTTGTGACACAGAAACAGAGATTGAAATGCTGAAGTTCTTTCACAAATCACAATCCTCAAATCTAAACTTACCAGTTTTATAATTTTACCTTTACACAGTTAAATAACCTCTTGAAATATTCATTCAAGGTAGGCCCTTGATCCAAGACAAGTTCCTAGGCAACATCCCACTATCAACAATACCTTTATATCTTTAGAGCTCTATGTGGATAATCCTAGTCACATTAAAAGAAAGAGATTAGTTTCTTTAGGGACCCAAGCCCTGTTTGGGCTTTATCTACCTAGTGATCTTTGCAAGTGTAACATTATCCAAGTAACTATTTCCAAGACTGGATCCACTATTGTATTTGAATCCACCATGGTATCTTTGTGGTCTCCAACTACAACCTGCTGAGGGCTTAACAGCAGTATCCCTTTTTCCCCCAACAGTACTAACTGCATTTACCTTAGCAGTATTAAACTTTTGATTTGAAAAACTTTGTTTAAGTACTGTTGTCTTTTTGAAAGGCCTTGTTGATGAATGAGTTTGGTGAAAAACATTTGCTGGTCTAACTCTTTTCACAATTGGCTTAACAGTATTAACTTTCATGGCAGTATTGGTTAGTACTGTCTGTCTGTTAAAGCTTTGCCTAGCAGTACTAAAATTATTAGTACTGCTAGCTCTAGCAGTACTAACTGGAATTATACCAGTTCTAGTTAGTACTGCTGAAGGAACAAATTGTTTTTGTTTATTCACTCTTTGCACATTATTCCAACCATTGTTTAACCCAACTTTTCTTGCCATCATCTTCTCATGAAAATCATAATCTCTAATCAAATGATTTAGACTACCACATACAAAACATGCTCTTACAGCAAACCCATACCCTAAATCTTTCTTATCAACTTTAGGTTTTTGACTATGTATAGACTGATTCTTTACATTTTCCCTAGGAGTTTTTACTTGCTGGTTAGCAAAACTAGGTGTTTCTTGTTGTTTTGTTGGTATAGACACACACTCATCTTCACTATCTGATTCATACTCCTCAATGATAGGAGCATCAGACCAGACCTTAGGTTGACTTTCTACATTAGATTCAATGACAACTGGTTCAGACACTAATTCAGAGGGTTCTGTACTAATGTTAGATTCACAGGTATCAACTTCACTTGATTGGAATTCAGATTCACTAGTTAGAGACTGTTTTGGACCATATGTAAACTGTGAGTAATCTATTTCAATCTCAGGTCCAGAGGGCATATAATTCCCTGTCATGGGTGGGGGTACATCATGCATTCCTTCTGCAAACCTATCATTCATAGGTTGATTTTTGAAATCACTTTCCTTACTCTTAAACACACTTTGTAAAACTTCATTTTCATAACTCAAAATGCCATTATATCTGTGATCCCCATACCCAAGCCCAAATTTATCATAGGCACTCATCTAAGAATTTAGAAGTTTACCAAGATTCTTAGAGGAATTGTGCCATTTTTCTACTTTAGCTTTTAAATCATCTTTTTCTTTTTGAGTTTCTACTAATAATTTCTTATGGTATGTGAGAACATCTGTTTTATCATCTAAATCTATTTTCATAAACTTTATCTTTTGTTCATACCAAAGTTGTCCTTGTTGATGAGCAAAATTAACCTATGCTTCAAACTTTCTTAAGACCTTGAGAATATGCCTTTATTTTCAATGCTTTGCATCACTAAAGTTGTTCTCTCCTGTGCATCATATAGTTTTTTAAGATTAGCATAAAGATCTTTACACTTATTAGAACAAGAAATTTACCTCTGGTTGTCTTGAGTTGAGCTTGTGTTGCAAGCCATCAAAGCATAATCTTCATCTTCTGAATGATTTGTCCAATCTACTCCTTCTCCATCAACTGTCACCAATGCTTTAAAATCATCCTTCTGTCCAGTTCTGCTCACCTCCTTGTTTCTAGACTTCCATGCATCCCTCCTCCTGTTATCTTGAGTTCCCTTGAATCTACACTCTCTAGCAAAATGACCCATCTTGTGGCAATTGTAACATTCCACTTTGGTTTTATCAAAGCCAACTGGTTCTTTTGCATAAAATTGTAGCTTTCTACCAGTCTTCTTGTAAAAAAAATTCATCCTCATTGAGATCATGGCCACTTGCCACTTCAAGTCCATTTCTTCAAGGTCATATTCATCAATCTGTTCCAAGTCCTCATGATCCAGTTGAGGGCAACTTGATTGATTAGCAAGAAATGAGTATGATGAAGGTTGTTCATACTTTGTGTTTTGACCAGAAAGATTAGGAACAATATAAGCGGTATTAACTTCATTAGTACTGCTGGTGTTCTCAAAGACAAAAGCTATATTTTGTGGGCTTGAGGATGATGATGCAGTAGAGCCTTTTATATCACACTCAAAGACTCTTAGATTATTGTATAAATCATCAAAACTAAGACTGTTCTACCCCTGTGTTTGGTTCTCATACTTTGGGAAACTTGTGACAGGGCAAGAAGGTAGAGCTCTTAAAGCCCAAACTCCCTCCCTAAACACTTTTGTTTGCTATCTTCGTAGATACACCAGCTCCATGAATCTCTAACTGAATTAGTAGATTTGGAACTATTTTTTTTCCATTAACCTTTGTGAAGCCCTTCTAGGTTGGATATGAGAATCCTTCAAACTGTTGCTTCAGATATACTGTTGCATCTTCTTGGATTTGGTCATTTCCACCAAATCTTGATTTAATGGCACATCCACATTTCTTTTGCATTGTTTCTTATGGAACTTAACAAGATGATCTTCTGGCAGGGCCATAAGAAAGGTGGTCCTTGCTTTTCTCTTTCTTTCTCTGGCTTACAATCTCTTCTGCAGTTCTAGGAGGCAAACCTTAATTTGTCCTGATGTATCTGTAGTGATTAATACAGGACCATTCTCATTTTGTATTACCTCCCAGATTGGATAATCTGTATGGGCCAAATAGTGCTCCATCTTTATAGCCCATATGTCATATTCTCCCTTTTTGAGAATAGGCAGCTTTATGGTTGAAACTGTATGAGGAGTTTGTTAGTGTTGGTGTTTGTGATGATGGTGGAGGTGGCGGTGGTGGAAGTCATCTTGTGATGTTGATGCAGACATGTTGAGGGTTTATTGCTGGATTTGATTGTTCTTCTTATTCAGAGTTTCTCACAGGCTCTGATACCACTTGTGAGTCCCTAAACGAATAGATCTCTGTAGCCTATTAAGGTTGATAGCCAAGATGTATAAATACAGCCGACTATATAGAAACACTGATTATGAATACTATGTGTTAATGCGGAATCTTAACACAAGTACTAAGAAAAACAATGTATAACTAAATAACAACTTCTATTAATCTGCTTTGAACAATTACAGACTACTAACTATTTGAGATATGATATTGTATGAGATTTCTTGAAGTCGTGTCTAACTATCCGAAGAGGAATCCTTTTATAGACTAAGGATAACCTCAAACAGGCTTACAAATCGCTAACAGATAACACATATCTTTTCCTAGATTATCTCATACATATCTCATAAACGGTACTAACTATTTTCTTCTAACGGTACTAACTAATCGATCAGTACTTACATTTTGTACTGTCGGTACTAACTATAATTAACAGTACTAACTATTTGTACTGTCGGTACTAACTTACTAAAACATAAATCCTAACAAATATTTTCCAACTCAGGCATATTTGGATCATCTAGAAGTTCAATGCTTGTTTTTCCACCAACAGCATTAACTTTATTTGTGCTAGCATCATTAACATTGTTAGTGTTGTTAACATTATCATCCTTCTTTTGATCAATGCTTTCACTATATTTTCTTGGATCTTCATCAACCCTCTTCTCATCATCACTTAAAGTTTTAGATCCATCATCAGGAGAACTCTTTGAACTTTGAGAGAATGGTGGATTAGCAGTCCATAATGGTAGCATAATGTAATCTTTGCCAGGTACTGTCTCTATTCTAGCTTTACCTACATCAACACATGCTTTTGTACCTGCATTACCAGTCTAATGGTCTCATAAATCCTAAAGCTGGTAATGCGGTAGGTGAGGAACTGGACTTGATTACCATTGTCCTAGCAGCCTCAATTAGTGTTCTATTTTTCCTCTCAGCTACTCTATTTTGTTGAGGAGTTCTAGCTACACTAAATTCTCTCTTAATACATTTTCTCTCACAAAACTGATTCATTTCCTTATTCTTGAACTCAGTTCCATTGTCACACCTAATTACCTTAACCCTTTGATCTATTAGATTTTCTACTCCAGTTATAAAGGACTTAAGAATGCCACTAGTCTCATCCTTAGTAGCTAGAAAGAAAACCCAACTAAACCTACTGTAATCATCTATGACAACTAGGCAATACATCTTTTTCATTAAGCTTTTTACAAATGTTAGACCAAACAAATCCATGTGCAACATATGTAAAGGTTGGCTGATTGAACTTATAGTTTTGGACTTACAAGAAGCTCTATGTTGCTTTCCCTTTTTGGCAAGCAAACGGTATGATTGTTTTCAAAAAGTTTTGAAGGTAAACCTCTTACAAGATTTCCCTTAACCAGTTTATTCATATTTTTGAAATTTATGGTTCAAAGCCTCCTATTGACCAAAAGTTCAGATTCATCAAATGTGGCTTTTGCAAAGAGACAAGTTAGACCTCCTTTAGGAACAATATTCTTTAAATCAACACTATACATATTGTTCTTTCTAGGAACTTTAAGTAAAACTTGACTTTCATCAGTTAACTTAAAGTTTAGAGATAAAACAATACATTCAGTGTCATTAAAGAGAACACTATTCTTTTTGTCACACATTTGTGAGACACTAAAGAGGTTAAACTTTAACTCTTTTACAAAATACACATTCTCAAAATCTAAATTACCAGTTTTGATTGTACCTCTGCCTGTGATTTTTGCTCCTTTGGGGTTACCTCTAAAGGAAACATATCCTTCATCAATCTTTTCATAGTCTGTAAGATAGGACATGTTCCTAGTCATGTGCCTTGAGCATCTACTATCATTTACTCCTTGATCCTGTAAATCCATTTGTGGATTACCCTGCACATTAGATAAGAAAATCAGCTTCTTTTGGGGACCCAAGCCATCACTGACTTGGATCTGCCTTGTGCATCAACATAATCAAACTTTTTTAGGGTGATTGATGCACTGTTGTGTTTAGAAACATGGTCTAAAACTTTAGTCTTTGGTTTCCAAACCTAACAAGCTGAGGCCTTAACAACATTAACATTATTTCCTGAACAGCATTAACTACTGCTTTTGGTCTAGCAGTATTAACTACTGCATTTAGCCTAGCAGCATTAACATCTTTATCCTTAACAGTATTAAACCTCTGATTAAATTACTATTTTTAAATGTGTATTCATGAGAATGCGGCTACTTAATAGTTGATATGTGCTAATTTGGAAAAGATTTTTTTTTTTTCCCCAATTGGTATAGACAAACTATTCATTGTTATTTTTGTCCCAATGAGCAGTTAGTATTAACTTGTCTAGCTAGTTTTTAATGATTCTAGTCCATGTATTCATTAATACTGCTTTTGGGAACCATGTTCCTTTTAGGACTTGGGTGAGTCATTCTAGAAAAATTCAGGTGATTCACACTTTTTCATTGTTCCAAATAGGTTTTATATTTTGAAACTGTTTTTTATTAACTTTTTTTTACAATTCTACATGCAAGTGATCAAACTGCACTATACATACAAGCCTTTGGTTTATAATCATCTCAAAATACTTCTAGTATATGGGGACATCATATTATTTCAGTTTCTTTGATTGCCTCTAGGAATGTGAGTGTTTTGTCTATTGTGCTCAACTTGTTTAGCAGTTTTCCTATTAGTTTTGTTTGTTTGTTTAGTTTTGACAAAGTCTATCTTAACAAAACTAGGCTTAGCTATTTTCTTTTAAATCTTAGTTTGAGACACATCTTCTTCCTCACTATCAAACACTCAATCCTCAATAATTGGGGCATCATTATTCTTCCTAACTGCTTTAGGCTTTGCTTCACTAGCCTTAGCTTCACTATTCTCAACTACAGGCTAATACTATAGTATCTTGTAACACCTCTTCTTTAAACCAGGAATGACAAATCGGTTTTGGAGGATAATGTTTCATGTTTAGGGAACGTGGAAACAACATTATACCCTTAACCTGTTTTGCAAATTATCACTATATGATAGTCTATTAGTTTGCTTAAGTTTTTAGATGAATTCTCAAAATTTTCTACTATTAGCTGAATTTCATCTTTTTGTTTTTGAGCCAGTTCCAACTTCCTCCTAAGCTCTGTAATGGCTACTTCTCTTAAATGAATCTTACGTTTTAAGACCTTGATATCTTCCTCATAAACAGACTCATTTTTCTTATAAACTAGAAGTCTTGCTTCTACAGACTCTAAACATGTTTTATAAGCAATAGCATTTAACTTAGATGTCCTTAAGTCTTTTAACAGTTGTACATTTTGTTCTTAATAATTGTAACATTTTCCATACAAGATGATGAAAGTTGAATCAGTAGGATACCTTAAGTTAGAACTTGTAGAAGAGTAAGCCATGAGTGCAAAGTTAGTTGGACCTTCTTCTGCTTGATCACTCTAATCATAACCAGAACCATTATAAGACATCAAAGCATTAGAAGTAGTTGTCGCTATTGGCACAACCCTTCTTGTATTCTCCCTATCAAGTGGACATGCAAGGGTTGTTAAATGCTACAACTGTCAAGGTGAAGGACATATGGCTAGGCAATGCACTCAGCCTAAGCGACTAAGGAATGCAACATGGTATAAGGATAGAGCAATGTTAGTTGAAGCTTAAGAAGTTGGACAAATTTTAGATGAAGAGCAACTCGCATTTCTTGCAGATCCAGAGGTTCTAGACGGTCAAGCTGTTCAGATAATCATTCCAAACAATGCTGCTTTTCAGACTGAGGATCTTGATACTTATGATTCTGAATGTGATGATATCTCGAATGCAAAAGCGGTTCTCATGGCCAATATTTCCAACTATGGTTTTGACATTATCTCAGAGGTACCTCATTCTGAAACCTATCTTAATAATATGGAAAATCAAAGTGTGCATGTAATGCTGGATTTTGAACAATCACCAGTTGTGGATTTTACAGATAATGAGATACATAGTGATAGCAATATCATTCCGTATTCTCAATAATTGCAAGAAACACAACAGATAAATGTTGGGTTTTAGAAGACTTTACAACTTACTGCTGTTGGTTCAACATTGGTGCTGCTAGTGAAGATTTAGTGCTGCTGAGAAAGATTGAAGAAAATAGACTAAGTCTTTAGTACTGTTAGAGTATAGTTAGTACTGCCAGTACATTATTAGTACTTCTAGTATAGTTAGTGATGTTAGTAGTAAGTTAGTGCTGCTAGCATATAATAGTTAGTGCTGTTAGGAGATATGCATGAGTTAAATTAGGAATAGATATGCATTATCTCCTCACGCGTTTTGTAAGCCCATTAGGGTTTCCTTGGTGTATAAAAGGAACCCTAGGCATAGTTAATAGATATAGATCAATAGAGATCAATTAGCAATCATAGCTTGTAACCTAGTACGATTCAAGTTATAATATAAAGTGTGAGTTTGATAGAAGATCTCTTGTGTTTACTTAATACTGTTCTTCTTAGCATTGTTGATTAGTTTCCGCATAATCAATAGTGTTCAATCAGTGTTTCATTATTGTTGCTTTGGATTTATCTAAAGTAACAAACCCTTTGCAAGCTAAAGGTTCAAGATCTATTCAGTAAGGGATCCTACAAGTGGTATCAAAGCTTGTGTGGAAACTCTGAATAAGAAGAACTCCATAATTTGAAGTAGATTTAAAATCAAGCTAGGAAGATGATAGAATAAGACACTCCTCCACAAACTATAACAGCAATGAAAATCCATATTATCAAAAAGGGAGAATATGATATTTGGAGCTTAAGAATGCGACAATATATCTGTCACACAGATCATAACCTATGGGATATAATTGTCGATGGAGATCTCCAAGAAGAGACTGCACCAACAGGAGAACAACCTAGTCCTCCTGCTCCTAAGACTGCCAAACAACTGACTGCCAAAAGGAATCAGGAAAAAGTTAAGAGCATCTTACTGTTAGCAATACCTGATGAATATCTCCTTAAGTTTCATAATGTTCCAGATGCTAAATCTCTCTGGGCTGCAATCAAATCAAGGTTTGGAGGAAATGATGAATCCAAAAAGATGCAGAGGAATGTTTTAAAACATCAGTTTGAAAACTTTACCACTGCACCAAATGAAAGTCTAGATAAGGCTTATGATAGGTTCCAAAAACTCATACGTCAATTGGAGGTTCATGCTGCTCCAATATCAAAGGAAGATATCAACTAAAAGTTTCTAAGAAGTCTTCCTCCTTCATTGAGTCAAATTGCTTTAATCATGAGAAATAAGCCAGACATAGACCCAGACTGATATTGATGATCTCTACAACAACCTTAGGGTCTATGAAGATGAGATGAAAAGGTCTTTAGGTTTCACATCCATTTCTCAGAACTTGGCTTTTCTTTCCTCTAAGAATACAAGCAACACTAATGAAGTTAGTCTTGCCAGTAGAAATTTTGGAGTTAATACTGCTAGAGGAACTAGTTCATCAAGTCAGGTTTCATCTACTCCAGGTGCTGATGAAGTAGTATGCTCTTTCT
>BQNB010103890.1:0-23934 GCA_026074375.1 Tanacetum coccineum
TATGACCATGCAAAGGCTTGTGTTTACTTTGCAACACAACCCGTGCTTCCTTTATTTTTATTGGTAAAAAGTTGTCTTCATAATGAATCAGTGTTTTCAGTAATCACAAAAAGATTTTTCAAAGACAATTCGACCACTCAAACAATGACAACAACTCTTTAAATAGAAAACGGGTCTTTATTTGAGGGGGAGAATTTGTCATCCAATAATCTTTTAAAACAGTCTTTCAAAATAAGTCATGGAATAAACGAATAAAGTTTTGAATAATGACGGATAATAATTTCAAGGGGAGTTAATTTATATTAACTACAAGAGCTTTAGATGTCATTTGTATAAATCTTTATGGACTTATTTGCAATTTGAGACTTAGTGAATTCAGGCTTTAAACTACAGACGATCAATATTGCCAACACCTCATAGTTTGTAAAAGACTTAGGAATGCTTGGAAATACTTTCATAGTTTTAAAAGCCTTGAAATTGATTCTCACAGACTAGATTTAAGCTTATTAATTCTTCAAACACGATCTCGAATATGTATGCGTATAAGGTTTTGCTGATTCTGACGTGTCGAAACCAGCAAGGGGGAAGGAGTAGATGTATACTTGATAGTGTCCTTGGCCTTCTTTTGAGGTTAGCTTCTTTTGTCTTTTGAGGTTAGCTTCTTTTGATTTTAGGCTGTTTCGAATCTTTCGGGTGCACTATTTCAATCACATGGTGGAAGAGACATCTCGTCATTAGCCAGTATGCATCATTTGAGTCCCCAGGGGGAAGTGTTAGGAGTATAATTATTTAAAACGTGAGAAAAGTTCTTTCTGATTCAATTAATGCTTCCTCAAACGGTCAATCCCTAAGCTTATTCTTAAAAGAAGTAGAAATATTTGATAAAAGAGGTACACATAGGTATGATGATTCCTTAAGTCAGTCAGTATTCTGCAGAAAGAAATGAGTACATTTGGGACTTAGTTGACTTAGGTGCTATCATTTCGACTACTTAGAGGGAATAATTGTGACATTCGGGACTTAGTTGACTTTGGTGTTACAATTTATATCATGACTATCCTGAAGAGAGAAATGCACTCATCCGGGACTTAATTGACTTTGGTGTTGCGGTATCAAGTTCTTGAAAGGGTTAATTGTGTACTTCGGATATCTGGGCTTTATACATTAAGACTGCTTGATGCGGCTTGCAAGAAAGTTCTGAATCTACTCAAGAAAGGATTGCTGGTTTAGGGGGAAGCTAAGACAACATCAACACCGACATCACCAACCACACAAACTCAAGTTACATATGTATCTGAATCTGTTCTATCCTCGAAGTTTGATGCAAAGACTTTCATAACTTGGAAAGAAAGTTAAAGCAACGCTGAAGAGTGCTTGGACAGAGAAAGATCAGATTGACAACCTCTTGAAAGAAAGAAGGTTAATGAGGAGCTTGGAAAAGTTCGTTGGTGGAAAATTGTACGAAGGAGACCTACGGCTGCGACAAAAGAACCATATGATTCTATCATATGATGTTCTCATCAATCAGGTCAAACCTCGTACATAATAATCATGTGATTGTATGTAGTGTAGACTTTATGGTGATATTAAGGAGTGCTCGAGTACAAAATTTTCAAGAATTTCTTAGTAAATTCAAAAAATTTCAAATTATTGTACTCAACTGCATGTCTTAATACCTCAAAAAGTTGAGGGGAGCAATAATACGTTCAATTTGCTAGAAACATCATTTTGTCCCTGAACGGGTAATCAAATTGGATATCAATATATCAAGGGGTTAACATTTTAGATAAGGGGAGAAAATGTGATTAACCTGGATCTAATTTGTATTGAAAAGATGTGATCAAATAAAATGAAGATTCATCCACACTTAGCATGTTCTACGATTACGATTTTATTTTTTTTTTTGCACAATGTTAAGGGAGCTTTAGTGATTATCAAAAACATTCAAAGTGTATAACCTTTTGTTATTTTATCAAAACACTTGAATGAATTTTTCATGGATTTTGGTTTGTATGGGTGATGGTATTTACCAAAAAGACGACCATGTACTTAATTTTATGGAGTTATAAGGTGGTTAGGTCATAGGTATTAAATCCATGATCCAGCCAGAACCGAGGGATCTACCAGGGATTATCTACTAGTTAGTGTAGAAGTCCTTATGTATGATTATAAGGAGAAAAAGTGGAGAATCGGGATAATGCGTCTGGGATGGAGCTAACACTGGAACAAACCCTAACATGGTGTTGTTATGAAGTCTCGGTATGAATTGAAGGGGTTGAAGAATGAAAAAGGAAAAGGTAAGGATAAAGGGAGAAAAAGAAAGATAGCCTCCATAACTTAGGCAGAAACCCCTCCAGCACTCAAGTCAGGAAAGACTTTGTTTCAAACTTAAGGAGTTACACTCATTTCTATTGACTTTCTCACTCTGAGTTAGTTGATATTGAAAAGGTGGGGGGGACACTCAGCTCAGCCTCGTTCACTAAAATTAAAAGTGCACTATTAAGTTTAGAGCAAAGAGATCATCCACATCCATTAATCTCATTAGGACACTTGTCATAATTTAGCTTGTTATCTCACACAATGTGAATATCAAGTAATATCATTAGAGTCCTACGCAAGATCCTTGTGATTTTGCCAGAACATCCGAGTGATACTTAGGTATTCACAATGAAGATGGAAATCCTGCTTGAGCCAACATCAAACAAGCTCATGGTAGGTGACTTGTGCGATTCTTATGAATCAAGCTTGTGACAACTGGAAAGCAACAATGGTGCGATTCTTTATGAATCAAACTTGTTCCAGGTTATGGATCAACGGTTAAAGAATTTTGAATTGCTTAAAACTCTCGATGTGTCACAAAACCACTTTAGCAAGTGACACGTCGATTGATTTTCAAATTGATTTTCTATATCAATCGGTGAGATAGTAACTCACTGGTTCACTCTTATCGTGTTGTCTGCTTTGAGACGTTTCGATAATGAGAACATGCTGAGTACGATGAATCTAATACTTATGTGTTAGAAAGATTCAATACTACAGCTGGAAATCCTGTCAAGAAGATTCTTCTTAAATTGAATCTATCTGATCACAGGTCGATCCTCACGGATTTGAAGGTTACTCCAACCAAACCTGGGTGAATGACAAAGCCATATTCGTCCCCCCGCTTTATTGCTAACTATTTTTATGCAGGCTATTTAAAGATGGTGGTAGAGGTTCCTGATTCTAGCTGACTCACAAGATCCATAGCCACATGCTCATACCCGATAGACAAACATAAGGACTTCATGAAAGGCTCAAATACATATTTCAAGACTTCCGCTACTCTGATAACGAACGTCTTTCTCGAAGTGACGAAGTATTATAGTTAACGAATCTCAAGAAAGACGTAGCATTAAAGTTTTTCAAGACAACCATTCAAGAAAGGTAGCATGTTGGTTTAGAAATCATAAATCCACAAGATGGCAAAGTTTCAAGATGGCGAAGAGATTGTGCTTGGTTGATGATCTCAAGATGCTCAAGATCACAATGTCAAATACAAGTTCAAGGAACAAGCTCAATCTAGAAATCAATGATCACTACAACATACTCACAGGAGAATGTCAAAAGGACGAGCTAAAGACTAAAGACAAAGCATTGTATGCTAGGATTAAAGTTTTGTAAAATGGAGTGACCTCCCTTAGGGGGAGATTGTTGGAAACACAAAAAGTGTCGGTCACTTCCAAGTTGTAATAGGTCTTAGCTCGTAGTTTATGTAATGATTAGATTAGTAATCTAGTCTGGCCCAAGACTCATGGGAAGCCCATCATAGCCCATGGGCTGGCCTATAGGACCTATATAAGCCCTCTCCTAGCCTTGGAGATGGGTTGGTTGTTTCATTTTCCATTTCACACACATAATACAATTCATCCATTCCATCTATCACAACCCACATCTCTTTCTCTTGTTCTTGGTAGATCATTAGATTACATGTTTCTTCAGAATTAATTGTGTACTTCAGATATTTGGGCTTTTTACATCAAGACTGCTTGAGGCGGCTTGCAAGAAAGTTTTGAATCTACTCAAGAAAGGATTGCTGATTTAGGGGGAAGCTAAGACAACTTCTTATGAGAGACTACGGGGAAGACCTACGGCTGCTACAAAGAACCATATGATTTTATCATATAATGTTCTTATCATTCAGGTCAAACCTCGTACACATAATCTTGTGAATATATAAATATGTAGTGTAGACTTAAAAGTTAGGCATATATAGTGTTTGAGAATGAATTTTCAAGAATTTCTTAGTAAATTGAAATTTTTTCAAATTAACATACTCAAACACCATATAATACCCTTATAATTTGAGGGGGAGCATTAAAAATGTTCCTAATAATCAGCTTGATTAATAATTGGACATATTTTCCCCGAAACCATGAATATTTGAATCAATTGATATCCAAAATATCAAGAGATTTAACATTTTTGATAAGGGGAGAAGATGTGATTAAAATATATGATTAAAAAATGTGATTTTAAGATCTCAAGTATACGTTATCCCATATATGTGCTAAACTCTTTCGATTAATCAATGCACATATAAAGGGGGAGCAAATGGTTACGTGTTGGTAGAAATGTGGAAGTACCAGAGACCGACCATTTAATTTACTGTATTAGAGTTATAAGGTGATTAAGTTTAGGTATTCATTCCCATGATCCGGATGGATCTACCCAGGGATATTCCACTAGATAGTGTAGTAGTCCTTAGGTATAAAGGAGTAAAAGTGAGAATAAGAGAAAAGTGCCGACTGAGATGGAGCTAGTACTAGAACAAACCCAACAAGATACTAGTTATGAAGTCTCGGTAAGTGCTGAAGGGGTTGAAAAATTAAAAAGAAAAGTTAAGATAAATGGTGAAAAGAAAGAAGCCCTCCTTAGACTTAGGCAGAAACTGGGTCAACACATCTGCTATCAAGAATCCTAAAGATGATTGCTGACATTGAAGACTGACATCATGGACCAAGTGATGCAATGCACAACCCTCCCTAGCCACTCAGAATCTCTTAAATATTTATGTTTCATTTCTCACAGAGATTACACGCATTTCTATCAACTTTCTCACTCCGAGTTAGTTGGTATTGAAAAGGTGGCAGTCCGCTTCAGCCTCTGATTACTAAAACCAAAATGCACTATTGAGTCTAGAGCCAAAAGAGATCATCCATAAATCATTAGGACACTTGTCAAAATTATGATTGATATCTCACACAATGTGAATAACGAGAAATATATAAAGAGTTCTATGCATTATCCTTGTGATTTTGCAAGAGCATCAGAGTGATACTCAAGTAAACATGGAAATCTTGCTTGAGACAACATCAAACAAGCTTATGGTAGGTGACTTGTGTGATTCTATACGAATCAAGCGTGTGAGAACTGGAAAGAAATGATGGTGCGATTCTATATGAATCAAACTTGTTCCAAGAAATGAATTGATGGTTGATGATGAATTTTTGAAATGATTAACACTCTTGATGTGTCACAAAAACACTTTAGCAAGTGACACGTTGATTGATTTTCAAATCGATTTTTCTATTCAATCGTTGAGACTTCATCTTGCTGGTTCACTTATACCGTGTTGTCTGTTTTGAGATGCTCCGATAATGAGAACAGCTAGTGCAGCTGGGAAACCCTGTCAAGGAGATTTTTAGGAATTCTACCTGATCATAGGCAGTATTTATACTGATCAACAAAGAACTATGGTTATTGAAACCATATTCGACGAAGTGACAAAGACACTCTCATCTATATATGTTGATTATCACTAACCAAAACCTGCAGGTACTCTCGATGATTGGTGCAGCTAATCCCTGACGAGTCATGATTCATAGCCACATGCTCATACCCGACCGACAAATATAAAGACATCATGAAAGCTCAAGTACATGTTTCAAGACTTCCGCTACTCTGATACCGTACATCCTTCACAAAGTGATGAAGTGTTAAAGTTAAAGAACATCAAGAAAAGTATGAGCATGTCGGTCCAAAAGTCACAAGTTCACAAGATGGAAAAGTTTACAAGATGGAAAAAGAGATTATGCTTGGTTGATGATCTCAATATGCTCAAGATCACTTATTCACATACAATTCAAGCTAAAGGAACAAGCTCAAGCCTAAAGTCAATAATTACTACTCCATATTCATAAGAAAATGAAAAAGAAAAAAGAAGTCTGCGAGCACAAGAATGAAGACCTACATAGTATGCTAGGTTTAAGCTTTTGTAAAATGGAGTGACCTCCCTTAGGGGGAGATTGTTAGGAACACGAAAGTGTCGGTCACTTCCATAAATATCATTGGATAGCTCGTTTAGTTATTTTTGGAACTTAAGTAGGCTAGTTAGCCCAAGGCCCATGGAAAACCCATGAGCCCCAAGCCCACACGATATAACTTAGGGTATATAAACCCTTTCCATGCTATGGAAAGGGTGTTGGTTGTTTATTTTTTACACATACACTTAATGTATTTTCTTCTATGTTTACTTTATCTCTGTTCATCCAACCACTCTCTCTCTAGAAATACCTCTCTTTCCCTCATCAAGTATGTTATTAGATATTCTTCAATTCTTAGCGGAGACTTGTTGATGAGTTCATAAGGTGTAAATTATGGATTTTTCTCATCAGCAAGCCCTAGAGTTTCCAAAGCAGCCTTCATAGTCTCCATGGGAGGTAAATGATCATAGTTCTCATTATAGTTTAACCCGGCGATAGTGGAAAAGTTACCAAGTTAAAAAGATAAAGGTTTTGAAGAATAGGAAAGTGTAAAGGTGATTGTGTTTGTGGATGTATCTACCTCAGCAGAATACCAGAATTACTTTAAGTATTCTAAGTAGTATGCTAATGGTTGTTTGGTTAAAGCAGCATATACACATCAATTTTTCAGGAAAGAGAGCATGGGATGGTGCAAAGGGTTTGTGTGCTCTAAAAGTGCAATGTCTTTGTTAAAAGCAAATGCACCCTTCCCACCCTCAAATTGACATTGCTTGCTACTGTTACGTATGTTGTTGTTGGTGTTGAAGATTCAAAAGCCATTATGATGCGGTGGGTTGCAACACAGAAGTTTTACAACCCTTCTAGGCAAAGTAGCTAACCGTTGTAGTATAGTATAGGCAAGACTCAGGGGTTATTATCGTTCTCTAGGGGAATAGTTTGGGTAGGCACGAATTGTAAGTTTACTAAGATCTAAAGGTTGAGAGAAGATTATTTTTTGTAATTTTTATCTTTTTTTAAAGCAAGTAAATCTTAAGTTTAAAGATGGGTTGATTAAATAACTAAATTAAACTACTCCAATTATGCAGATAAAGTAAATTGATGGAAAAACTAGTATGGTTAAACAAACGTGTTTACCTAATCATGCACTACTCCCTAGTTGTTTTCTCTGATTTTATTGCTCGTCACCCTTGTTAATGTAATGTGTAAGCATTCTTTAATTCAACAGCGGGTTGGTCAAGTCCGCTATCTACGTGACAACTTAGACGGTGGTTACCTGCAAACACCGCTCATGTCTAATAGTAAATTCACACACAATAAATACTTAATTAGGAATCCACCTACAGGTGATCTAGATATGAAGATCTAATCATTAGGTATCCTCTAACCTAATTGCATTTCCCAAGACGTCTATGCTATGATATGAAGATCAAATAGCTAGTTTTTTAAAGCCTAACGTGTACACCATCAACAAGAAGCAATAATAAAAGAGAATTAACAACTAAGTTTCATGCAATCATAAGTAAACATAATTATATTTAGCCAAGCATATGATAACACTCCAAATATACACAATATGTTAAATATCGTGTGATTAGATACTTATTTGTGTAACAGTTGTTTCAGGACCAAAGATCACAAAAAGGACTAAGAAAGCAAAAGATATTCATTAAATAGACTAACGAACGTTATTAGAAGGATCTAGAAGTGAAAGAGGATGTATTAAATGATAAAGGCTAAAGTGCGGCGCACATGTTCTAAAAGTACGGCGTACTTTTAGAAGGGGAAAGAGAAAATTGAATGCTAAGAGAAGTACAGTGCACTTCTGAGGGAAGTGTGGCGCACTTTAGCCTGCAGTTACTCAAATCATTAATTTGGAGCATTGAATCCATGGATCTTCATCTCTTTTATCTTCTTAACTGATACACTCCTTGGGCTATAAATAGAGGAAGAATTTGGGAGTTTTACACACACCACAATCATCTAACACATCTCAATCACACAATAACACACACAATCTTATAATCAAGTTAGGGAGAAGTTTTGGGGAAAAGTTAAACTGGTTCTTGGTTCATTAAAATTCCCAGGTTCTAAGTCATACAAGGAAGTTGTAATCCAAGCTAAGGAGGGCTGTGACAGAGTACTAAGTATTTTGGAGTGGAATTTCCAGGTTTCATATAGTTTTCGTTTGGGAAAACTCTTGTAAAAACACCATCTTTTGCTTGTGAAATCGGTATAATCTTGTTCCCCTTCTTAGATATGATGTTTACTGAAATTCACATGCTTGTTATGTGTTTCTTTGATCTTGATATGGAGTAGTTTTATCATGTTTATTTGGGAATTATGAGGATAATATGGATTAAACTTGGATAACTAATGATTTTTTGTAAATAGTAAATATGATCTTGATGTTTATATTCTTGGATCCTTAATCATCATTTGATCACTCGTTTAGCTCGGATATAGGTCGAAAGACTTCGACTTTGTGTTTGATTTCAAGGTGTTTGTCTATGACAACTCGGTATTGACTTTGTGAGAATTAGTCAATAAAATGATTATCATCACAAGTATATAAGTGTATAATGCTCAACCTCATGTCTAACGAACTTAGTTGAGCAAGTTTCTATTTGTTATTTCCAAACGCGAATCAATCTTAAAGCATTTTTTATAATAAAGATTAAAGGCCGAAAGGATTCTTCATTATGCTAAATAGATAATCTTTTAAGTAAACTACCCGTTTATTCACTTGATTATGCTAAAATTCATGAACTCGTTATCTCTCCAAGTTTATCCTTTATCATTCTTGTTTCCTAAATAAACATTATTTTAATCTTGAAATATATCTTACCATTTATCTTTAGATTCATGACAAATCTTAAAGTTACCCTTTGCAAAACTAACAAACTTTTTCATAAACACCAATCCCGTAGAACGACCTGGTCTTACTCTAAATCTATGCTATAAACGGGGGTTATACTTTACCCGTGTGTTAGTTGGAAATCAGTTAAAACTAGTATTATACATTTAAAGCTTTATTAACACATCATCATGTTAATTGAAAGCGAAGAACAATTAATCAAACAACACATAGACATATTGAATGATTAAAAGGGTTTAGGAACTTCACTTCACTTAAACATGGAGTTACAATAAGTATCAAAGGGTTAAAAACCATTGAAAATCGACCAATATGGATGCCACAAAGTTATCCCACAAATGCAAAACATTTTTCCACCAAAAATATGAAAAATAGTGTCTGTATATATACAAAATTGGGTCTGACGGCGTCGCTAAAGTTTCTTGACGCCGTCAGCCCGTCGAATCTTCTAAAGGCTTCTTATTGTCGGTTATTGTGACGGCGTCACAAGTGGGGTGACGTCGTCACCCTTCACTTCTGACGAAGTCGTGGCAAATCTTGATGCCATCTTCACGCTTTGAGAAACCAAGTGTTGTGTTTTTGTCTAGTTTCTTCCTAAATTGAGCCCAAGTCACATGCTTTTCTTCTAAATGCTTCCCAAATGCTAAAACATCAAAAAAGAACTATTAAGTATAATATTTGGGCATATTTGCATGATTTTGGGGGTTAAATGAACCTGAAAAAGTGTATAAAATAACACCTCATCATAATGTTGTTATAAAGAGGTGAAAGGTTTGCTTTAGGTTTTGGTGAAAAAGGAGTTTTAGGAGAGATGATGAAGATGATTTGTGTGTGAAAAGTGATGTGTGTATTTTAAAAGAATGGTAGTTATACCACCAAAATATTTTATACTTTGAAAAAAATAATTGTTTGATGTCTGCATTAAATGTGTAGTGGTAAAACTGTAAAAAACGTGGGGCCGTTGACCCTTCGTGCACTGTGTAATCCCACGAATATCGAGAAATTAGGTAAACTTTTTGGAAAAGATCCGAATTAAATATTAAGAATGTGTCTTTCTCTTTAAATGTACTAATTAAGTTACCTTAAAAACATGTAATATATAGGCCATGGGTCATTTAAAGCTTTTTCTTTATCAGGGAGTACTTTGTCGATATTGAGCATACCCAACTCATCGACTAGGCTAGTAAAGCTAGGCTCAACTAGTAGTTTTGTAAAAATATCAGCTAGTTGTAAATCAGTGGGTACAAAATGAAGCTCAATATCTCTTTTTAAAATGTGATCCCTGATGAAATGATATCTGATGTCAATGTGTTTTGTTCTAGAATGCAAGAATAGGTTGTTTGAAATGACAATGGCACTTGTATTATCATAAAAAATTGACACCTTGTCATAATGGATATCATAGTTAGCCAACTGACTTTTTATCCACAACACATTGGCACAGCACCCAGCAGCAACAACATACTCAACTTTAGCTGATGACATAGCCACTGAGTTTTGTTTCTTTACACTCCAACACATTAACTTTCCACCAAGTATTTGACAACCACCTGAAGTAATTTTCCTATCAATGTTGCATCATACATTATTATAGTGTGAATATGCCTTGAGATTCAAGCCAGGGCCTTTTGGATACCACTACTAGAGACCTAGATTTGGAGTTCCTTTGAAATACCTAAAATTTCTTTTTACAGCTATGGTATGTGCTTAATTACACATACCTTTTACCTAATTAAACGAGCTAAAATGACCAATAATGACCAAAAACGGACATAAAATGCCAAATATATGTTTGTTTTGCTTTGTGTACTGTGCAGGTAACAGATATTCAGAAAAAAGACAAAAATAAAGCAAAACTGACAAAACCAGGCACGGGATTGAAAAGAGCGTGAAAAAACCTAAAGCCGAAGACGTGTTTATCTTAAATAGGCCAACCTGCACCCATTTAATGGGCAGAGTCAGCCCATTAAGCTTATCTATTAAACCTTAAAGTCCAAATCCTAAAAGCCAATTTTCTGGCCCAAGTTAAAACCAAAGCCCAAATATAAGCCCACCATACCCTTAAACATAACACCTTTAACCCTTTGCACCGTTAGTTCCTGGTTATTACACAGTTAGTCCTCATATGTTTCCATAGTTAATCCCTAACTATAACACCAACAGTCCCTTTTCATTACACCGTTAGTCCCTAACACCTAACCCCGTTACCCTTTTTTTATAAGATCCGTTTACTCGCCAAACTTCACTATTCCCCTTTCCCCTCCAAAATGCCCTGCACCAAGGGATGAGCATGGGTCTAGAACCAGTGGAACTGGAACCAGAACCGATGGATCCGAGAACCAAAATTTTGAGAAAAGTAAGAACCGAGAACCGAACGAAATAGATTTTATTGGTTCTAGTTCCGGTTTCGGTTCTTTGGGTCTAACCGGATAGGAACCGATATTCTAGAAAAAAACCTCATGCCAATGAATTAAGCCAATAAAAAGCAAAAAATGTATTTTTTTAAGCATTTGCAACCATTTATAGCAATAGCAATTAATAGCTAATGCATAAGTTAAAATAAACAATCATTCTATAGGTTCACATGTTCAATAATTGCATAACAATCTGGAAAACAAAATAAAATAACTTCAAATTTTATCCGACAAAAAAACTAGAACATATTTCCACTGTTTGTTTCTCTTTATCTCTTCTGGTTAGTTTCTCTAATTGTTCGTTCATTTTTTACAATCTCGTCGTCTTTAATAAGTTCTTCAACATCATCCTAATTAATTTGCATCGAGAAACATAACAACAATTCAATTCATTATACAAAGAAAAGTAGGACAGTTAACTTTCTTGTAGAATAACACTCTACGCACAAATTGTTCTCAGAGAGTTGAAAATCATTTTGACAAAGAAATGTTTTAAGGCCGTTGAAACAAGAATGGCAAATCAAACGCACCTCTCACGCTCGCTCTTCTCCTTACCTTCTATTGGTTTGATATTATTTTAATGGATTAAAGGTTAGATTTAAAGGTGTTTGGCTGTGTTTTTTTAAAGTTAGGCTACTAGAGTTTTTTTTATGGAATTGGAACGTATAATTTAACTATTTAAGTATGGAAAAAAAATCATAATTTTAGAATAATTGGGTATTCGGTTCCGGAACCGAGAACTGGTGGAACCGAACTGAATCGAACCAAGAACCAAAAAATCTCAAACTCAAGATCCGGAACTGGAACCTATGGTGATGGTTCCGGTTTGGTTCTTATCGGTTCTGGTTCGGTTCTTGGTTCCGGTCCGGTTCTCTGGTTCTTTTGCTCTTCCCCTCACCCATCAACTCCCTAACCAGCACTCACATCTCACACCATCAAAATCACCACCCTTGAAGAGACAAAGCCACCTTGGCAATCTCATGGTCTCTGATTGGACAGAGTAACAAGGACTAAATCAAGGGTTCAGATTGCAAGGCTTAGTGAACAAGAAAATTAGATGGCTTGGATTCAAGACGGAAAGCACATCTCTTTTACTCCTCACAAAAGAAGCACAACTCTCACACAATAAGCACAAGTTCAAGACCCCTGCAGTTTAGTATTTTCTATAAATAGTTTAGGATTCCATTTTGTAAAGAAGATGTAGTTTTAAGAGTAGTGTAGAGTAGGTAGCTTATTTACAGCTTTTATGCTTTTAAATACAGTACTTTCCTTTTCAAAATAATGTAACCTCATTTTATTAATACAAGTTAAATTTCAAGCTTATTCTAAATTATGTCTTATTAATCCTGTTTACTTATTGCAACTTAAAGCTTTATCTGTTTTCAAATCATAATTTTATAAGCTCTTTATTGTTTCATTGAAATTCCACCTCAAATTTACCTCAGCTTAATTTATGGATGATAAGCCAGACAAGGATGGGATTATGGACTTACCAGCTTATCATAAGATAAACTAGAGCTTTTTTAGATAAGCTCTTGTGAGCCTGTTTATCCCTGTTTAAGCAAGGGAAGTTATAAGTTCTCATTTTAATGTTTTCAAGCTTATATTACTGTTTAGCTTATCAAACTGCTTATCTGCTTATTTTGTGCTTTTTAATGCTTTAATGTGCTTATTTTGCCTTAATGTTAGCTTAGCATGTTTAGTTTTTGGTTTTAAATAGCTTAGTTTAAGCTTTAAGTAATCTGTCCATTTTTTAAGTCAAACTAGCTTATTAAGTTAAGTTTGTTATTAAGTGCTTATTTCTTCTAGTTTTTGCTTATTTGTGCTTAACATGTTTAGTTCTTAATTTGTTTTATCAATTCATAGCTTAATTAAGTCTGTTCAGCCTAAAAAGTAGATTTTCAAATTCTAAAGGGGTGTTTGGCACAAGCAGTTTTAACTAGGTTAAGACTGCTTGTGGTACTTTTGGTCATTAAGTCAGTTTTAATAAGCTCACATAAGGTCTAAATGGAAATTTTCATAAGCTAGAATTAAGTCTTGTTTAGTTTTGAAGTTGTTTTGTCTAGTGCTTAAATCTGTTAGTTCCTAAATTGTTCTAAACTAGTTAATTCTTGGATTAAAATTAGCATGCTTAAGGTGTAGTGTTTTTGTGTCCAAACAAGTTTAATTTGCATCAATACAAATCTGTTTTGAGTTTATAGCTTTTGAAATTACACTTTAAGCATCTTAGGATATGCACAGTCAAGTAGGTTAGTATTGGGTCTAAGCTTAAAAGTCCAACATTGCAGGTTCAATAGTGGTTAGAGACTAGCTTAATTGTGATTAGTTTTGATTTAAATTAGCTTATTATAGTCTTAGCTTATCCTATTTCAAGTTTTCAGTTAGTAAAAGTCTTTTTGAGTCTTATTTCTTAGGCTTAACTTTGTCATTTAAAATAGAAAAGACAAAAAACAAAGTAGAGTAGTCTGCCTTTTTCATTTAAATTTTTCTAGCTTATTAAGTATCCTTATTTGCTTATGTCTAGCTTATTTATGTTATTTGAGTCCCTATCTTAATCTGTTTTCATGCTTTGAACTTTTTCTAAGTGCTTATAGGTCTTAAAATTTAGCTTAAAAGTGTAGGGGAAGTCTTTTAAAATCTGTTTTTGTGTCTACTGTCTTTAAGTTTTAGGGTGCTTTTTAGCTTGTTTTATTAGCTTATTTGTGATCCTAAGTGCTTATTAGGTTAGGGCCTTGATCTGAGTTAGCTTATTTAGGTTTTGCTTTAGCTTATTAAGTATTTAGATAGCTAGCAGTTTAGCTTAAGAGTTTCAAAGTTACAATTTAGCATTCTGTCCCTTTAATGTGCTTATTCTAGTTTTTTTTGTTTTGCTTAATTCTAGTTAAATGTTCTTATTAGACTTAGCTCTAAGTTTTTTTAGCTTATTCTGCTTAGGTTTGAGCTTATTTAAGCTTATTAGCATTTTTAGTTAGTGTAAAGCGTAAAAGCTCTTAATTCAAAAACTATCAATTGTGTTAGCTTTTTTTTAGCCTTAATTTATTTTTAGAAAAGGTTGTTTTGTTAAAAGTTGCTTATTTTTAGGGTTTTAGCTTTTTCAAGAAGAAAATTTTTAAAAAATGTTTTATAAAAAAGGGTGGCCACAGGTTTTGAACCTGTGACCTCCCCCTTACATAGCCAACACCTTAACACACCACACACTCACCAACTGCCCTGAGGTCTTTTTCGATTATAGTTTAGTATATTTAATATTAATACTTCATTTTCAGTTTTTGCTTATGCGTGCTTAATCTGTATTTATCTGGGCTTATTATTCTAGCCATATTTTCAAGTTTTCATATTTTACAGATTCTTCATAGTATAAAGTACTTTTCCTGAATTTTTCAGAATTTTGCAAATTAGTTTAGTATTTTTAATTAATTTTTTAGATTAAATCAGTTTTTAATTCATAATAAATAAAATAAAAGTCAAAAATATATATTTCTTTTTAAAAAAAATTCTTTTATTATTTAGGACCTTTAAAAATTAAATTTGCTTTTGTAGGGTTAAAATTTAGAGATTTAGGTTTTTAAAGCTCGGGTTTTGATCCCGTTATCGTTTTTCGTGTTTTAACTTTAATTGATTTCGTTTTTTAGTTGACTTTTATTTGCTCTTGCATGTTATTTGTTAGATTTAAATCCAAATCAAATTTTGTTTATTCAAAAAACGCGGGGGGTGGCGCGAGATCACGAAATTTAAAACTCGATTCTCAATTTCACGCACTTCGTCGGAAAAGGACCGGGAAGGTTTTGGATTTTACTTTGGATAAAAGTAATGAAACGACCCGAGAAGGTTTTGGATTTTACTTTGGTCAAAAGTAATCTCTTAAAAGCCTTACGGAATACTTACTCTCTCTTCTTAATTGATATTTTGGTTATATATTATATATATGTATTAAGCAATTATTACTATATATATATATGTATAGTTCAAATTAAGAATCAATTTTTGGCGCCGCTGCCGGGGAGGTGTGTGCGATTATCAAGTTTACGTTTGAAGATTAGTGTTTGAAGACCCTTCCCCGTGAAGTTATCGCTTTCATTTGTGAATATTTTCTTCTATTATCAAGTAATCAAAAATTCCAAAAAAATTGAAAAACAACAAAATCAACCGTTGTGTCACTTGTGAATTCGGCTCACCTTTAGATTACAAACTATAAGAGAGGTATAAGGAGGGTTGATCCGACGAACTTCGACCCGAAAGGAGAAGGTTTTTAAAACGCTTCGCGCTTACCCGCTCCTCCGCTTCTTTGTGCGTTTTCTAGAGAGCTACCGCGCACCTTTGACTATCGGTCCCAAAAATATTTTTCTTTTATATTTATCTTTCATAAAAATCTAAAAATAATCTTCTTATCCTCCTATTTGTTTAATTCTAATGTCGTCATACAACCGACGTGGTTGTTTCAAGTGTGGAGGTCCGTTTGGTGGTCTATATTGTCGACAATGTACTTGTGAGCGGTGTAGAAGAAATTATACGGATGAAGTTTGTGCTTTATGCTGTTATGAAGTTGAAAAATCATTCGTTAATGATTCAAATCCAAATTCTTTCATTGATTCTCCAAATATTTTCAACCCACCTCCACAACCCCAGACGTATTCTTGTGAGTTTTGTGGAAACAATGCTCATTATGGTTACGATTGTCCACCTCAAGTTCCGTTTATCTATAATCCGGAACCGTGTTACAATCAAGACTTTGATAATGATTTCCCACAAAGTTTTCAAAGTTACCCACAACAATATCTTTGTTGTGAAAACTGCGGGGGTCCTCATGAGACTTTTCAGTGTCAACCGTTGAACCAAAATTTCTATGAACCTAATCTTTGCTATAATTCTAATTCTTCCGGTTTTGACCAATATCAACCCCCGCAGTATACCGTCATTCATCAACCTCCTCAAGAAACGAGTGTGCAAGCCAGAGAAAACCTAATGAAATCTATACAAACCTTTTTAAAGAAGTTTAATCGTATATCTTTTAGAGAAACGCCAAAGGTTTTATTGCTAGCTTAGGATAAATTTTTTGAAATTAAGCATGCTTTTAAAGAAAAGCAACATCAACCAGAGGATATACAAGAATTGCTTCATAAACTTCTTAAAGATTTGCAAATGATAAGTGAGGAGCTGGTAGATTATATTAATACTCCGAACTGGAATTGTCCTGCCTTCTACGAAGATGATGACGAGGAATATACTATTGCAATCACACCCGTCTTACAAACCGAGGAACCCGATAACTCTCTAAGTATGGGGGACGGGCATCTTAGCACTATTTCAGAAACGGAATCGGACAAATTAATAAAGTCTAGTGTTGAGAACCTTGTCCCAATCCCAAGTAAGTCCGAGGATTTTTCCGATATCAAAAGAGAGTGTAATGTGCCCGTTTGTGATAATTTTACAACTTTCTCTAATCCTCTCTTTAATGCTGACGACGATTTTTCCTCTAGTGACGACGAGTCATTTTCTGATGAGAACGTTCTGAAGGAAATTTATTTGAACCCTCTTTTTAATGAAGAAATCCTTCTCGAGGAGTTCTCCGATGAACTCGCTCATATTGATTTAATTCCATCGAGAATTAATGAAGCCGACTTTGATCCCGAGGAAGACATTTATCTTGTTGAGAAATTGTTGTATGATAATTCATCTCCTCGGCCTTCGGAAGAATTTAATTCTAGAAATTCTGATGCTATAATCTAATCTTTCTCTCCATCTCCTATCCCCGTTGAGGATAGTGACTCTGTTATGGAGGAAATCGATTTATTTCTTACTCCGGATGACTCGATGCCACCGGGCATTGAGAATGATGACTATGACTCTGAAGGGGATATCCTTTTCCTTGAAGAATTTCTTAGCAATGATTCCCATTCACTTCCTGAAAATGAGTCATTTTATTTTGATGTTCCATCATCCCCTCGTCCTCCTGCAAAAGCGCCGGACGATGGAATTTACTTTGTGCCCGATACAGGACTTTTGACTGCAAAAGTGGTGGATGACATTTCTGATAATTCGACAAGAGAACTTTATGTTCATGTGCCTAATGTTTTACCCACCCTTCTCACCCTTTCTCCAATGTTTGACACTTTGCTTCCATTTTCATCCGAAAATGACGTCAAATTTCTCAATCCTGGAATTCTTGCTTCTAATGAGGAGAAATCTCCTCATATCTTATCTCATTGGGGCTTTAAAGCTTTCCAAGTTATTTCTGATTTTTCTGAAAAACCCGATGATGATCTATGGAGAGGTCATTTCGATATTGGATGTTTCATTTCTCCATTTTCTATCCTCCTTGACCAGCTAGTATGGGGGGAACGAGTTGGCTCAAGACTCGGTTAAACAAAAATAAGCGGCTTCGTGGGTGGCACCCAGGCTTATCCTATATAATTATAATAGTAAGTAATGAATATGTGTGTTGTGGAGGTGGCTCGCTATTCCTTTCTCTGTGTTTTGTGGTTTTTGTGTATGTCCAGGATTGTCCCTGGATTTATGAAGCCTCTCGTGACTCGTGGTGTTGTCCTTCTTCACTCGAGCTTCATATCCTTAGCTTGATTATGGGAATCATTGTCCTAATTCTTATCGATATAGTTTATCTTTAAGCATACTTAAATAAACTGCTATAGATTTGACGTAGAGACCTCTTCTTAAAACATTGAGGATATGTTCAATTCTAGTATGAGGGATCTGTCAATTTGATTGTGCCTGCAGTCGTTGTTTTCACAGTATTCTGTTTTACACAAAATACCAAAAAAATAAAAAAAAATTAAAAATTTCCAAAAATTAAATAAGTGTTTTGTCACAATGTTTAACTTTCCTACTGGGTAGAATAAGAATAAATTTTGACTCGATCGAGCGTGTTGAGCTCTTAGCTTTGTCACTTAACCGTTATAAACTTGTCTAAGCTAGTTTATTTGACTAAGCATTCGCGAATCTTTTTTATTAAAGATTTTAAATTTGCGAAGAACGAGAAATGATAGAGTTAATTATGAGTTAGATGCTAAACAAGGATTAGTTGGAAATCTTAAGAGCTCATAAGTGTAGTTTGTGGCTTTTTCTCCCATAAGCTTCTAACCGAACTAATAATACGTGCTCTTTTCAAAAATTAAACTTAAATCAATGATTTTTGAAGTATAGTCGATAACAATAATTTATTTAGTCTTAGTTCAAATTTATACTTAAGTTTTTAAAAAAGAATTTTTCTCTATATCGTGGTAATATAAAGTGTAAATTAAAAAAATTAAAAAATGAGGTAATAATAATAATAATAACTGTGGGCTAATAAAAGTTTACTGCATCTTGCCGGCTCACAACCGATGTTGCAGTCTTCTAAATAAGGCACATAGTAATTATCCGAGACTGATAAAAGTTTGTTGCATCTTGCCGGCTCACAACCGATGTTGCAGCCTTAAAAAAGGTCGAGGATTTCCTTCGTTTAAAGGATGAATAATTATATTAAGTGTAATATATGTGATTTAATAAATATAGGGAAAATCTCTTTTTCTTAAATTTAAATATGCTTTTGAACTAAGACTATTTCATTTTAAGTTGTGGTTTTTCTAAATGAATATTTTTTACGGGATGGCCTAAGAGTTTTTGAAGCAAGGTCCATGAGTTTCCGATTACTTATTCTCTGTGAGGTGTAAAAGCCTGGTCATAAGCCGGTCTCGGCTGGGATGTGCGAGAAGAAATCGCTACATGAAATGATCTCGCCTTCAACATCATAATTCTTGGGTGGAAACGTGAATCATAGAAAATATTACAATTTTCTTAAAAAGTTTGTTTATGTGAAATTCGAAATATGCACATTCATCTATTATAATATCTTGTCGGGAGTAAAAAGTTTCACAAGGTTCAAGTATGAGTAGTGTTAGCATCTTAATTTATATTTAACGGTGATTTCATTTTAAGCTTGGTTTGGGACAAGTGAAAAAATCGGGGTGTTGAATTTTATCCTTTTTTTTTTTTTTGGCCTTTTAGGGATTTTAAAGTGCTCTTCTTGTTTTATAACCCTTAAAGTATGAAAATATCGAAAGTCTATTCATTCTAGTTAGTTGATTAAATTAAAGAAAAAATACAAAAATTATGTGGTATATTTAGTTGTAAATATTAAACAAAATGGTCAAATCGGGGGCTTTTCAAAACTAATGATTCTTTTATTCCCTTTGATGAACAATTAGCTACTTTTTGAGGTAATTAGGTCAAAGGGATTCTGATTCTTTGGTTTTCTAAAAGTGTTTTCGTTTAATGGGGCATTGCATGAGGTACACGGCAATAGTTTAGTATGGGGGGTTTTGGTATGTGGTAATTACACGATACATTTTACCTATGAAGTACGAGCCTAAATGACCAAAAAAACGGACAATAAAATGCCAAAATATGTGTGTTGTGTAGACAGTGCAG
This sequence comes from Tanacetum coccineum, assembly GCA_026074375.1. NCBI lineage: Eukaryota > Viridiplantae > Streptophyta > Magnoliopsida > Asterales > Asteraceae > Tanacetum > Tanacetum coccineum. The sequence continues at coordinate 19,956 of BQNB010103890.1, forward strand.
GGTTAACGGATATTCACTTAAAAGAACAAAAAACAAGCCAAAACCGACAAAAATGAGCACGGGAATGGAAAGAGCGTATTAAAAGTCTAGTTGAAAAGTCGAAGCTTAAAGACGTGTGCATCTTAAATAGGACCAACCCCTATATTATTGGGGCCGGGTCAGACCATTAAGCCTTTAGTCTAATACTTTAATAAGTTTAAAAGGGTACAAGTCCAAATCCCAACACAAACTGGCCCCACTTATGCCCAAACATAATTCCATTAACCTTAATCATAATACAAACCTTTATCCTTTACACCGTTGTTCCGGGGTTTACACCGTTAGTCTTTGAGGACTAACACTGCTAATCCTTATGGACTAACTCAGTTAGTCCTTGCAATTTACACCATTAGTCCCTAAACCTAACAAACCCCTAACCTCGTTATCCCTTTTACCCTGCTCAAACAACCCAAAATCCATATCCCGCCAAATCCACCATGGTCCCTATTCACCCGTCACTTTCTTTCCCACCTCGACCTTCACCCCCAAGCTCAACCCCACATCCTAGAAGTTGCCAAAACAAGAACTATACGCTGGCAATCCCATGGTTTTTCATTGGTTAAGAATACATCACACCAAATCAATGGCTGTGATGCAAGGGCTTGGTGAACAAGAAAGATGGATGGCCAAGATGAAGAGTTTTCCCTTCCTCTCACACAACAAACACAAGTTCATGACCCCTGCAGTTTAGTTATTCTATAAATAGTTTAGGATTCCATTTGTAAAAGGCATCTAGTGTAAATTAGTTTAGGAGTAGAATAGTTTAATTTCTAGCTTATTTTTATAATTTACTTTTAAAGTCTTATAAACTTTTTATGTTTTAATGAAATTTAAGTTGTTATGCAAATCTGTCTTTTAAGTTCTTAATGCACATTTAGCTTATTTACTTTAAAAGTCACTTTATAAGCTTTCCATAAGTTCATTTTACACCTGCAAAACCTTCTTAAGCTTTCTCAGAAGCTTAAACTTTATTTCATGTTTTAAAGCTCTTTTACACAAAAATTCTGTTTTATAGCTTTTGGATGATAAGCTAGCAATGGATGAGCTTATGGGTTGGATTCAGCTTATTGACAACAAGCTGAATCCTTAGAGCTTTAGGTTCTTCATTATAAGCTATTGAATGCGGGTTATACCATTTTCCTTTTACAAGTTTTCAAACTGCTTATCTTGCTTATTTACTGCTTCTTATGTGCTTATTATGCCTTGTATTTTCTTATTCAGTCTTTATAATGCTTATGATGCTTTATTTTTAGTTTTGAACTCATTTGATTAAGCTTTTCATGTAATATGTGATTTTTAGCTTTTAAAGTGCTTGTTCTTGTTTGTTTATTTCTAGTGCTTATTGATGATTGAAAATTGCTTGTTTTTGCTTATTTTTCTTAGTTTATATCTGGTCTTGTTAAATCTTAGCTTAAATCACTTTTCATAAGCTTAAAAATGAGATTTGAGAATTTAAGGGGTGTTTTTTTGGGGCCCAACCTAGCCTGATACTAACATGTCTTAGTACTGTTGGTTAGACATTGGCCTTTTAGTCACTTTTGACAAGCTTTAATTCAGTCTTTAAGTAAGTTTTCATAAGTCCTTTAAGTTTAAAGGTCAAGTTTAAGGTTCATTGTACACATAGTGTGAATCTATGGTTTTCTAGTTTCAAAATTCAGCTTGTTAGATTAGAGTTTTGATTAGTGGTCTTTAGGTGTAGTTTTTATGCTTGTTAAGATTCAAAATGCAGTAGATTAGAGTTAAATAAGGTATGCAACTGTTTTTTGAGTTTTTAGCCTAAAATCTGTCTAAGTAGTTTATTTTAAAAGTGTTAAAAGTCCTGATTTCAAGAGCAAATTTAGAGTAGTTTAAATTTGAATTAGGATCTGATTTTAATGGTATAAGCTGTCTAGACATTAATCTTCATCTGTTTTAACCTTTTTAGTTTTCATATTAGGTTTTTCTAGCTAAAAATGTAGGCTAAAAGTAGCAGTTTTCCAAATAAAAAGTCAGTACATACTGATTTTAATCAGTATATTTTAGACCTTTTCAAAAGCCTTTTTCTAGCTTATTAGTTTTTCAAAATGCTTAATTTTTTCTTTTTCTTATAGCTTGTAGTATTAACTTAATCTGTTTTTAGGTTTTAAAGTTTAGCTTTTTAGTATTCTAGCTTGAAAGTTAGCTTAAATATGCCCCTTAAGTCTGTTTTGTTAGATGTTGTAGCTAATTAGCTTATTTGCTTTTTTTTCTGCTTTTGTGTTATTTCAAAATGCTTATGGTCTGTTCTAAGTTGCTTATTAAGTCTAGAATATGTTAGTTTAGCTTATTAGACTTAAGTGTTGCTTATTTAGTCTTAAAAGGTTCAACCAGTTAGCTTAAATTTCATTAAGTGTAGTTTTAGCAATTCTGTCCCTTTTTCTTCAGCTGATTTCTGGCTTATTAATAAGATTGTCAAAAAGTTGTTTTTATAAAAGTTGCTTATTTTTACTTGTTTTATAGGTTTTTCAAAAAGAAAACAAAAAAAATGTTTTATAAAAAAGAGAGGTCACAGGGGTCAAAGAGGTCACAGGGGTCGAACCTGTGACCTCTCCTTCACACACCATACACTGCCAACTCGCTCTTGGGTCTTTTTTGTTATAACTCCACCCCAACTTTCTTTTATACCCTTTTTACCCCTTTAAGCTTTTAGCCATTTTCTGCTTATTTCTATCTTATTCAAATAAGCTGTTGGCTAATTTTATTTTTCATAGGATTATAATTGTGCAAAGTACTTTTTCTGAATTTTCGAAATTAATTTAGTATTTTTAATTAATTTTTTAGATTAAATCAGTTTTTAATTCATAATAAAAAATATAAAAGTCCAAAATATATAATTCTTTTTTTTTAATTTTCTTTTATCATTTAGGACTTTTAAAAATTAAATTTGCATTTGTAGGGTTAAAATTTGGAGATTTAGGTTTTTAAAGCTCGGGTTTTGATTCCGTTATCGTTTTTCGTGTTTTAACTTTAATTGCTTTTGTTTTTAGCTTGCTTTTAGTTGATTTTGCATATTAATTGTAGAAATAGAATCAAAAAATCATTGAATCATTCAATCACGTGATTACGAACTTAAACTCGATTCTTAATTCACGCCTCATCGGGAAACGACCTGAGAAGGTTTTGGATTTTACTATAGGTAAAAGTAATCTTCTGGTAGCCTTACGGAATACTTACTCTCTCTCTCTCTCTCATTATTTGATATTTTGATTTTAATTATATATATATGTATATTAAGTTATATGTATAAGTATAATTAATTTTGAATCAATTTTTGGCGCCGCTGCCGGGGAGGTTGTGAAACGATTATTGTATACGTTTGAAGATTAGTGTTTGAAGACCCTTCCCCGTGAAGTTATCGCTTTCATTTGTGAATATTTTCTTCTATTATCAAGTAATCAAAAATTCCAAAAAAATGAAAAAACAACAAAATCAACCGTTGTGTCACTTGTGAATTCGACTCACCTTTAGATTACAAACTATAAGAGAGGTATAAAGAGGGTTGATCCGACGAACTTCAACCCGAAAGGAGAAGGTTTTTAATAGCTTTACGCTTACCCGCTCCTCTGCTTCTTTGTGTGTTTTTTAGAGAGCTACCGTACACTTGTTTGATTATCAGTTACAAAAATATTTTTCTCTTTTTTTTATTTTCTCTTATTTTGATCTTAGTGTATGCAAACTCCCTCTTCGTCAAAATTCGTTGGTGAACCTTCTATGAATCCTACTTCTACGATTCCAAAACGTCATAATCGTAGACTTTCTATACAAAGAGTCGAACCATTTTCTCGTGTAGAGACTCCCGTACGTTGGCCTATCAACGTACTATGGCGGAATTACTATGTGCATCCACTGAGGGTTATGCGGAGGCAATCGTAGTACCACCCATTCCCGCTGAGCATTTCGAGCTCAAGCATAGTCTAATCAA
>BQNB010103891.1:7720-23934 GCA_026074375.1 Tanacetum coccineum
AAACAAAAGAAAAAATAGCAATAATACTAGTAATAAGCAAACCTTAATGCACAACCTATGTTTGATATTGCTTTAGATGAATGGAACGAAGAATGCTTATGAATTAAGCACCTCGTGTATACATTCATGAGACCCAATGCATGAAGAAAATGTTTTTGCGTTGTATTAACAATGTAATTAAACAAACTTTGTTTTGAAAAGTTCCTAGAAGTGAAGTTTTACTCAAAATTTATAACTTAGGGTTTTTGGCGAAAAATGATTTTTGCCGAATCGCTTCAATTAGCTTTCTAAGTATCATAATAGTTATACATTGCTATATCTTAGTTCTAATTGTGCAAAAATTGTATGAAAAATTAAAATCCCCAAATTATTTAATTTAAGCAAAATTAAAACCCTAGACACAAAATTAGGAAGAAAATAAGATGAAATCACTTATAATAGTAGACTTAGATTGATGATTTGTTGATGATCTTTGTGATTAATTGCTCCAATTGCCTCTAATTATGATTTAGTTTGGAGGGTTTTTGTGTTATGGTTTGTGGGTGTGTTTGGATAATAATATAAGTGGTCCCAATTTGTTTAAAATTTGTTATTTACCTGCATTCTGAGACTCACGAATCCACCTAAACAACGTACGGATCTCTATATGGTGGATTCGTTATCCGCAGGTGTCCACAAATATGAACAGAGTTGATTTTTAAGCAAACTGAGATAAGGTGTTGTGTTTTTGGCAATTGGAGTGTGTTATATTTACTATTAGGAGTATGTGATATAATTTTCAAAGTCGACGTCCAAGTTTTGAGTGAATCGTGCAACTTGTCGTGAGTTTCCCGATGGAATTTCAACGTAGTCGATCCTACTAGGAGTGTGTTATCTTTTAGAATAAGTTTGACCAATACTAATAACACAATTATTTATGAACATTTAGACTCAACAAAACATCGTCAACACAAGTGTGAGTTGCAATTCGATGATTGTTCTTTTCGTCCTTTTCAATCGATTTTGTAATTTCATGTATTGACCATACATGTAGATTTTGGAGATATCTATGGTCATTTTATTGATATTTTCTTTATCTAGTAAAATTCTAATCTCGATTATGTTCACGATCGGAAGTTTTGTAATTGGAACTTGTAACGAGAATTAACATCTTTTGAATAATGATTAATTACTTCATTAGATTTTCGTTTACGATTATTTTTGAGATGATGGAGAATCACTATCCATGATAAGTTCCATCATTCCTAATCCTAATCTTAAATAATTAAATACTTCACGTTTTAAAGGCTTAGTAAATATATCGGCTATATTATCCTCGGATGCAACTTTCTCATTAGAAATGTTGCCCTTTTGGACGTTATCACGTAGAAAGTGGTGACGAATTTCTATATGTTTAGTTCTAGAGTGTTGTACGGGTGTTTACTTAAGTTGATAGCGCCTTTATTGTCGCACATAATCGGAACGTCGTCAAGGCATATGTCGTAGTCGATGATTGCTTATTTCATCCATAGTGCTTGTTGACATGCGTTCCCGGCGGAGACGTATTCGGCTTCAGTCGTGGAGATAGCAAGGGCCGTTTTTTTCTTAGCGAACCAAGATGTCAAACAACATCCCATGAACGTACAAACGCCACTAGTGCTTTTACGATCAACGTAATTGCCCGCGTAGTCGGAGTCGGCATAAACTATAGTTTCTATTCCGGTTCCTTTCGAATACCATAATCCTAAGTGACTAGTTCCTCTAATATACCTAAATATATGCTTAACGGCTTCTAAATGGGTAGCCTTAGGATTTTCTTGGAAACGAGCACATAAGCAAACACTAAACATAATATCGAGCCTACTTGCGGTTAAATAAAGTAAACTATCAATCATACCTCGATATTTAGAGCTATCCACGGAGTCGGCTTCATCGTCCTTAGTGAGCTTGATCTCCGTTGACATCGACGTCTTGGTTGGTTTGGAATCTTCCAACCCGAACTTATTTAACATCTCCTTGATGTACTTGGATTGATATAATAATATTTCGTCTTCCATTTGTTTAATTTGAAGACCCAAGAAGAAGTTTAACCACCCCATCATACTCATCTCAAACTCGTCGTGTATGATTTTCGCAAAATTATCACACAAGTTTTGACTCGTGGAACCAAATATAATGTCGTCGACATATATTTGAACAATGATAAGATGTGACTTTGATTTCTTAGTAAAAAGTGTATTATCGACCATTCCTATTGAATAATCGTGTTTTATCAAAAATGATTTTAGTCTATCATACCAAGCTTTGGGATCTTGCTTAAGACCATACAAAGCCTTCTTAAGTTTATAAACATAGTTTGGTTTTCGAAAATCAATGAACCCTGGAGGTTGAGCAACATAAACCTCTTCGTTTATAAAACCATTTAGAAAAGCACTTTTTACATCCATTTGATATAATTTAAAATCATTTGCACAAGCAATAGCAAGAAGTATTCTAATTGACTCTAACCTAGCTACCGGAGCGTATGTTTCATCATAATCTATACCTTCTTGTTGATTATATCCTTGTGCTACTAATCTAGCCTTATTTCTAGATACTATACCGTTTTCATCTAATTTATTTCTAAAGACCCATTTTGTTCCTATGACCGATTGACTTATAGGTAAGGGGACTAATTCCCAAACATCATTAGCTACAAATTGATTTAGTTCTTCTTGCATGGCTACAACCCAACTTTCATCTTTTAATGCCTCATTGACATTTTTAGGTTCCATTGTAGATATAAAACAAAAGAAGTTACTATGATTTTGGGCTTGAGACCTTAAGATTTCCTATGACTTGATCTAGTGGATGATTCTTGGACTCCTTAATGTTAACTATTTTGTCAACTTCTATCGAATCATCTTCTTCATTATTATTATTTACTACTTTGGTATTCTTTATAATGGCTTCTTCTTCCCCAACATCATCATCAACCAATGGTGATAATTTGGTAGGAGGAGGACTTTCATCGAATGTCATTTTGATTGATTCTTCGACTTTCATTGTATGTTTATTTAATACTATATAAGCTTTACTATTTTTGGAATATCCTAGAAAAACACCTTCGTATGACTTTGGGTCAAACTTGGTTAGATAGTCTTTAGTATTCAAAATGAAACACTTGCTTCCAAATACTTTAAAATATTCTAAAGAAGGTTTCCTACCTCTAAATATTTCATATAGGGTTTTTCCTAGTATTGGTCGAATTAATATTCTATTTAGTATATAAGTTGACGTATCAACGGCATTACACCAAAACTTTTGTGGAATGGATTGTTCGTTAAGCATAGTCCTAAGTCCTAAAACATCTCTTGTAAGGTACTATTCTTTCTTTCTACTACCTATTTGATTGATGGGGTATGTGGAGCCGGAACAGTTATGGTAATGCCTTGTGCATCACACTAAGTCCGAATTGTACTTCATTATCTTATTCCCGAACGTGATCCGTTTCTAATAGCATTATAGAACTAACTAGTTCGGGTTTTGAATTTCCATTACTTACTATTTCAATATTTCTCAAAAGCTTCATTTTTTGTTTTTAGAAATCTAGCTCCCCCCCCCATTCCCCACCCCCCCCCCCCCCCCCCCCCCTCCCCCACCCCACATACTTCTCCTACTACTACGTAAGGTGTATAAACTACCTCATAGCTTTTAATGCCGAATGGGACCAAATATAGTCATATGTAAAGATTTTTAAACAATATTTTAGAAAATCCACACTTTTTAGCTTCTATGACTTGCATGAGTTTTTGCTTTCCCATTTTGAAAAGCATCACAAAAATGTTTATCATATTTTAGCTTAGGTAAGTTTCTAACTAATTCTTTAGTGACAATTGAATAGATGAGAAATTTAAACGCATATTTGCCGTGACAAGTCTTCTATGCCTAAGGTTTAGTATTATCCACTATCGTGGGAGACATAATTTGTCAGGAGACTTATTTCCTAAATTTCATTTCGTAAATCCATTTTTCCTAATCCCGTTTCTTATGATTTTACCATCTTTAATTATTTCACTACCTTCTTCCGTGAATAAGACTTGACACTTATTGTCACAAATTTGACTGACACTAAGTAAGTTAAATGCTAAGTTATCTACGTGTTCCACATTAGATATAGTAAGAGAGTCATTAGAGATCGTACCTTTGCCTATGATCTTTCCTTTTAAGTTACTTTCAAAAACAACATTACCTCCGTCGTATGCTTTGTAAGTAGAGAATAAACTCTTGTTACCGGTCATATGTTTGGAGCAACCACTATCTTTGATCCACTCATCTGGTTCCAAGCATGTTCTCAAGCATACCTATTTCAACAAAAACAAATTTAAGCGTTTGGTCCCTAATATCTCATGGGTTCAAAAATGTTAGTGTTGTACATCCCTTGCATTTGTTACAGTTGATTGAGATATTGAAATGGTATACAATTTCCACACTTATGTACACCCCGCGCCCCCTAGACTCTTTGATGTTGTTCTAATTCATAGGATAGAAGTTTTGAATGATTGGTTCTCTAGAGTTTCTTATAGGGAGGGTGTGTTGTGTCTTGTGAGAGAGATATTTCTCCCTTAGGCGGAGGGAGTTTTTGATCTAGATTGTGTTTTAACATAACTTATTCCGTTTTTGATAAGGGAAAGGCCCAATTGGTGGATGAACCAACTCCTACTCAAGAGAGGACTTTTAAGCAGTTAGAAGATGAAAGGCTTGGATGGGAGGCAGCTGAAAGGTTACACGCTCAAGAACAGGCAGAGCTGGAGAGACAACAAGAAGAACTTCTTCGGCAAGATGAACTCTTGGCACGTCAATTAGATCAGGACTTTGACATCCCTGCTCAACAAAAGAAGAGACAGCAAGAAGTTCAAGCAGCTGCCATGCACTATACTGACGATGACTGGATAACAATCATGGCAAAGATTCAGGCAAATGAAGAGCTCTCAAGAACTCTCATAGGTTCTAATTTACCTGAGGGGGATTTTGCTAGTGCCATGGTGGAGATGGTTGATAGAAAGCGAAGGCAGATTGCTGAACAAAAGGCTAAAGCTAGAAGGGATAGACCTATGTCCCAAGCTGAGCAAAGGGATTTTATGAGAACTTTTGTCAAGAACCAGAGTTCAGCTATCTACAACAAAGGCTGGACCATGACTTATGTGAAGTCACTCAGTGCAGATAGGCTCAAGGAAGCGTTTGAAAGGCTCCAGAGTCATCTTTCAACCCTTACTCAACAAGATTTCACAAGAGCATCAAAGAGGCTTGGTGATGAATTGGAACAGCCTTCTTCAAAGAGACCTAAGCCTGCTGAGGTTGAGGCTACCTCTGCTGCTATGGAGGATACAGGTGCACAACTTCCGATTCCATCTGAAGATGTACGAACTTCTAAGGAATCTGAGGTTGTGGAAGAAAAGGTGGAATCTTCAGAGAGGACTCCTAGAAAGAGGAAGTCTGTTGCTAGGAAAGGACTTCATATTTCTAAATCTACTATACCAATAGAAACAGGAGATCCTGATGCTGAACACAAGATGTGTCTCAAGTATGCTTCTGATGAGGAGGATGATTCTGATTGCGACACTCTTGTTCCCTTCTATGCAGTTGTAGATTGGGAATTGTTGCCTACGGGGTTAGGAACAATTAATGTCATCTACAGAAAAGACAACTCTCTCAAGTATTTCACCAGTCTACGGGAAATACTCCACTTAGTCACTCGAGAAGATTTGATGACTATATATGGCCGTGTAGTGACTTACTATCAGGACAAGGAAGCTGACGGAGTTGGTCTTATTCTTTGGGGTGATCTACGGGTTTTGATAGATTCACCTGAAGTGGATGATGGCAGTGAATTTTGGAAGAGCCAACACAAATGGAGAATTCAAAGTTGGAAGTTATATTCTTTTTCTGGTATTCATGTGTTGGAGACAGTAAGTGGCCTTGTCATTTATATGTTTGTGGACAAGAAGTATCCCCTCACTGTCAAGCTTATGGAAAGAATGCTGGATTATCAGTTGGAAATTGGTCATAGAGCAGTGGGTAACGAACTTACCACTGCAGTTCAGTTGGTTAAGTTTCTAAAGAAACAAATTGCAGATTCCAAGCGTGCTGGTGTTCATGACTGGTATCGTTAATTATATAATATATCATAAATCTTTTTGCTCTCTAAAATATATTTTTGATATATAAATTATTTATCCAGTATCTCTATACTTATTAGCTTGTGCACCAAGTGTAATAAAAGTTTGGATGTGAAAACAGTTTTTGGCATGTTAGATGGTTATATGGACAAGAAATTTTGAACAAAAAGCAACTATTTTTAGGGTTTGGGTGCTGGCTTACCACCACACAGCAAATGGTATTCGACTCACCATGTCTAACAGACAACAAAGAGTTAGCTAGTCCAACAGCAAACGGCTTTTGGTAAAGACTTAACAAATCCGTTTATATAGTTGACAACTTGCTAATAAGTTGTATGGTAATCAACTCACCATACTTCATAGTTAAGAGTTGGCTAGTCCTGAGCAAACGGCTACAGGTAAAGACATATCAAATCCGTTCATGGTTGTAATGATTTACCAAAAATCATATAGTTTTCAACTTACTATGATTCATGTTCTGAAAGTTGAAACTGGTTCTCAGTCCACCATGGATTTGACCCTTTCTGGGTGCCAAAGGACTGACTAGCCCAAGAGTGAATGGCTACTTGGTAGAGGCTCATCAAATCCATTCATGTAGCTGTGGTGGTTCTATATTGTTGCTGTTCAAAGACTGATGAGATGCTGACAAGACCATTCTACTTGATCCTATAGTTTCAAGATTATTCAACAAGGTCAAGTGGAATGGCTTAATGATGACTTATTGCTGCTTAATGTCAACTGCACAAGCTGTTTTGGATGCTCAAGGTTATATTTTAGTTTTAGATGGTGCAGAATGACTACTTCAATCCTTATGGTGCTCAAGACGAAGATCTATCATTGAAACTTGAACTTAAGCAAGTCAAATTCAAGTTTAGGGGAGGATTGTTAGGAATATTGTATTCATAGTTACTACTGGTAGATATAGTCATTACTACTGGTAGCATATTAGTTACTCCTGGTAGAGTAATATTATCATTAGTACTGGTAGTACAATAATGGTTACTACTGGTAATGTTATGGTTAGCCCAAGTAGTACAAATGTAATAGTTAGTTAGGATATGCATGAGTTATATTAGGAAGTGATATGCATATCTTTTATACGCGTTTATATCTTTAATGCACATTTATGTATTAAGCCTATTAGGGTTTCCTACAAGTATAAAAGGACCCCATGGCATAGTGAAATGTACACCTTCAGAACACATTTTTCATATAGTTAGTGAAATAAAATTATTAGAAACGATCTTTGTCCTTATAATTATTGTTCTTCTTAGCACTTGTGTTTATATTCCGCATAGACACTAGTAATCATTTCAGAGCCTCTCTTGTAGACTGAGTTGTATCTACACAAGTCATCTACCACCCTACTAATAGGCTGAAAGATCTATCATTGGGATCTACAGATTATGTAACAAGTATAATGATCAAAGTATATAAAAGATAAAAGATGTATGTGAAAAATATTTGTCAAGAGTTGTTTAAAATGAAATCTTAAGGTTGCTATTTATAGGCAAGCCTTTGAAATTCAAATCTGCCCCAGACAGCTGGTCCGTGCGACTCACGGATCCACCATATGCTGGATCCGTCCCGTGTATTAGGTGGATCCATGGGTGGAGCTGAGACAAGATTTGTCATTTTGTGATTAACCCCAAATCTATACAAAATATTTTCTTGTACTTAATAAAACGAGTTTATTAGATTCTTCTAGAACAAAATATTTCTTATCACCAATAAGGAAAGATTTTCTAGATTTGGAAAGATTGTTTCCACTTATGGTTAATCTTATTTTGTCTTACATGATTAATATAATTAGCTTATAATTAATCATGTGTTAATATAAATCATTTGATTAGAAATGGTTTATGCAAATGATAATATTTTTCTTTGATCATTAACTATGTTTAATAATGCCATATTCATACCTTAAGTGATTTGTCGTCGTCAAGTAAACTTTCGACTAAATAACTTGTTTACGTAAACTTTTACGTATTATGACATTATATTTGTTATTATCAAAACATGATGATCATTATATATAAATATCGTTTTTTGCGTGAATAATTGTATTAACATAAATGAATTATCTCTATTAATGTTCAAGGTTTTAGGGACCTCAACAAAAGGAGATGGCTTCGTGATTTATGCAATAAGTATAAAGTTAATTTGCTTGCTATTAAGGAGACAAAAATGTTATAGGTTGATTTATGGTTGCTTTGACAAGTTTGGGGGAATTCTTACTTCGACTTTACTTCTTCTTCATCTAGGGGAATGTCGGGAGGTATTCTATGTTTATGGAATAGTTTGGTTTTTCATAAGTCTAAAATTCTTTGCAGGGAAAATTTTGTGGTTATTGATGGTCTTTGGATTCCAGAAGACGTTTAATTTAGATGGATTGCCGTGTATGCTCCTTAAAACCTATCTTGTAAAAGTGCTTTATGGTCCATGTTGGCTAAATTAGTAGCTAGCTGGAACGGTGTTATAGTGATGATGGGAGACTTTAATGAAGTTCGTGAGGCGGGAGAAAGATATGGTTCAGTTTTTAAAGAGAAGCAAGCTGAACTCTTTCATGACTTCATTACTAATGCATCCCTTAGTGATACACATTTGGGTGGTTTCAACTTCACTTTGACAGATAAATGGGGGTCTAAGATGAGTAAACTAGATCAGTTTTTGGTCTCGGAAAGCTTCTATGAAGTTTTCCCTCATAATTTAGGAGTTGTATTGGAAAAAGGTATCCCGGATCATCAGCCTATTCTTCTTCATGAAACTGTGGTGGATTATGGTCCTACTCCATTCCGGTTCTTTCACTCGTGGCTTGAGATGGATGGGTTTCATAATTTAGTTCGATCCACTTGGAAAAATGATAGCATTGTGGAGGATAATGGTCTTATCTTTTTAATAAAAACTTACAAAATCTTAAAAGAGTCATTCAAGAGTGGGTTTCCTTGCATAAAACCGAATCTACTAAACTTAAGCAAGCTCATCAAAAACTAATTTCCTCTATTGATGTTAAGGTTGATCAAGGATGTGCTAGTAAGGAGGATATCACCATTCGCAAGGAATCGATTGTTACCCTTAATGAATTACATCGTATTGATGCCCTCGATTTAGCTCAAAAAGCCAAGATAAAGTGGGCCATTGAAGGAGACGAAAACACAAAATTTTTTCATGGCTCGTTAAAAACAAAGAGGCGACAACTTGCTATTAAAGGTATTCTTAAAGATGGAGAATGGATTGAAGAACCTGATCGTGTTAAAACCGAATTCTTCACTCATTTCTGTAATCGATTTCAAAAACCAATTAGGTTTCCACCATCTTTAGATGTTGCTTATGCTAGTCCTCTTTCTTCGGATCAAAGGGACCTCCTGGAACGTGATTTTATTCAGGAAGATATTAAGAGGGTCGTGTGGGATTGTGGTGGAGACCGTTCTCCAGGGCCTGATGGTTTTAGCTTCAAATGTTTTACTACGTTTTGGGACCTTCTTGAAGAGGATGTGGTCAGATTCATTCTTGAATTCTTCCATTCAGGCTACTTCCTCAAAGGTTGTAACTCTTTATTTATTGCTTTGATTCTGAAAGTCTCTAATGCCAAGTATGTCACGGATTTTCGGCCTATGAGTCTAATAGGATGTCAATACAAAATTATTGGTAAACTTTTAGCTAATAGGCTTAGCATGGTGATTGGAAGTTGTATTAGTTCTGAACAGTCAGATTTTATCAAAGGAAGAAATATTTTGGATGGTCCTTTCATCTTAAATGAAGTTCTAGCGTGGTAGCGTAAATGTAAGAAAGGTCTCATGATCTTCAAAGTCGACTTTGAAAAAGCTTTTGATTCATTGAGGTGGGATCACTTGGATTCAGTTATGGAAAATCTCGGGTTTGGTTCTAAATGGTGGTTTTGGATTCACGGTTGCATCTCTAAAGCTCGTTCTTCTGTTCTAGTTAATGGGTCCCATACTTCCAAATTTGAGATATTTAAGGGCCTTCGACAAGGTGATCTGCTTTCCCCTTTTCTTTTTATTTTAGCCATGGAAGGTTTACATGCTTTAACATGCAAGGCTGAGGAGTTGGGATTATTTAATGGCGCCACTTTTGGTCGAGATAACATCAATGTTTCGCATCTCATGTACGCTGATGACATCATTTTCATTGGAGAATGGTCCTGGAAAAACGCTTAGAATCTGATTTGTATGCTTCGTTGCTTCTTTTTAATCTCCGGGTTAAAAATTAATATTCATAAAAGCAATGTTTTAGGCGTTTGTGTTTCTGATATGGAGGTTTCTAATATGGCGAATCTTGTCAGTTGTGGGGTGGCAAAATTTCCCTTAAAATACCTAGGTGTCCCGGTCGGATGTAATATGGCTAGGTGCTCTAACTGGAAGGCCATAATTCAAAAATTCTCTTCTAAGCTTTCACTATGGAAAGCTCGTATTCTCTCAGTTGGTGGCTGTCCCACTTTAATCAGGTCTATTCTCGGAAGTCTCCCTACTTATTACATGTCGTTATATATGATGCCGGCTCTTGTTCTACAAAAACTTGAATCAATTCGTAATAATTTCTTTATTAGAGCTGACCAAGGTGAGAAAAAGATAACATGGGTGAAATGGAAAAAGTGTTTGGCGAGCAAAAAATTAGGAGGCCTCAGGATAGGTATCATTTATGGTCTTAATATAGGTCTCTTATTCAAATGGGTTTGGAGGCTTTTGACTCATCTTTTGGATCTTTGGGCTCGTGTTGTTATCAATATTCATGGGTCTAATGGAGGTATTTTTGATGACCATGATCGTTGCTCATGTACAAGTCCGTGGTGTTCTATTTTGAATTCGGTTAATAACATTAAGAGGAAAGGCATTGATCTTCTGTCTATGTGTTCTTACAAGCTTGGGAATGGAGCCCATACTAGGTTTTGGGAAGACATTTGGTGTGGGTAACAACCTCTTAGACTGCGATTTCCTCGTATTTTCTTGCTTGATAACGATAGAGAATGTCTTGTGGCAAATCAGATTTATCTTTTTGATTGGTCTTCGGTTCTCAGACGTGCTCCACGAGGAGGTGCTGAGCTGCTTCAATTTGAAGCTCTTCATGCTGCTATCGGGGATGTTGCTCTCACTGATCAACGCAACTCTTGGAAGTGGTCGTTGAATGATTCTGTTGGTTTTTTGGTTGTGTCTGTGCAACACTTCGTGGATGACCACACTCTTAAGGCTGACATTGAAGCTACTCGATGGAATAAATGTATTCCATCAAAGTCAACGTTTTTCTTTGGAGATTGGCGCATAATAAACTCCCATCCAAAATCAATTTGCATTGAAAATGTATTGATGTCAGATCGGTTTTATGTCCCATTTGCCAAGATGATGTTGAATTACGAGGGTATTTATGTCATTTCCACCAACTAAACCATAAATTAACGGTCAAACTAACGGAATTAGTGGCCAAGGGACCAAACCCGATACGGATCAAAACCACAGGGAGAGGATCCGGGAAAAAAAAGATTAGAGACTATTTCCGTTAAACCCGACAGACCACAGAGACCATTTATGCAATTAACTCTTTTTAAATTTTAACATTTACTAACTTGAAAGATATCGCAGATCTACGGTAAATTTTAAAAAATGTTCAAAACATCCTTTTTATTTTTATTTTATTCAAATTTAAACACATCCTATTAAACTCATTAATTTATATTTTATCATCCTTTAAGTTTAGTAAAATAGTAAACTTCACTTTAAAATCATTAAACTCTACATATCATTAAACTCTACATTTTAACATCCAATTTATCCAATAGGATTTTGTGTCCAAGTTTAATACGAGAATCATAAGTCATTTTAGTGTATTGTCTAGTTTTAGCTTTGGCAAAAATTACCCATATACTTATAATCTTATAACTATGGGTAAAATTAATAAGGGATAATAACCTAAAAATGTATTTAACTTGACAAGTTTTCGAGTGTTGTGTAGTCAACTTTATTTTTTGCTATTGTATACTTAAACTTTTGAATTTCGACTTTTGTATGTATTTTGTTCACATGTAATGACCAATTTACCCGTTACTATTAATAGGTTGGTTAAAAAACGTATAGGTAAAACGGTCACAAAATACACACAAAAGTCGAAATTCAAAAGTTTAGGTATAAAATAGCAAAAAAATAGTTGGCTACACAACACTAAAAAAAGTAAAAAGTTGAATACATATTCAAATAATTATCCTAATTAATAAATAATATTGCTAAGTTGATACTATTTATAAGTTATTAAGTTTTATTTTATAATCTTCAAATATTAATTTTTTTATGCAAGTCTTGTAGGTATTAGAAAGTAAGTCTTCAGCCGACGAAAAAAGACAACAACTAAAAAAAGTCTAAACTATTGCTTAAGACTAAGAATGTTCACCCTAAAAGAGCTGGTGTTAGTGAACTACTCAAAAAATTTAGGCTCACTAAGACAATGATTCTCCAATAATTGTTTCATGTAAGTGAAGTTGAAGCCAACTATCAGGCTAAAGATAGAGTCGAGAAAGATAGCGTCAAAGAAGTTGAAGCACAACTCAAGCAGGATGCTAATATGCAGGTCAATTACATATAGCAAGAACCACATGAATGTAGATAAGAGAGTTCTAGTGAGAGAAAGAAAATGTCAATTCGCTTGTTTGTTAGATTTCTGTTTTTGGTGTGTAACAGATTTGTGAATTCATGCTAACAATATAGCGAGTTCATGATATATGTTTTTGAGTTTGATGGAATCAACTCGCTTGTTTGTTGGAAAGTAACTCGTTTGTTTTGGAAGATAACTGAATAGCGAGTTCAAAGTGAAACAGAATTGCGAGTTGCATTGTTAGACCAATCAGCGAGTTAAGAACTCAGTTGAAAAATAAGCGAGTTAATGATGTAAATAAGCGAGTAAGCTAGACGTGTTGTAAAAACCGAGTTGGCAATTCAGTTTTCAAAAGCGAGTTGTGTAGTGAATGAAAAAGCAAGTTGTGAACTTAGTGGTTAATAAGCGAGTTGAGTTGAATTCATGAAATAAATGAGTTGAGATCTTGCTTAAAAGAAGAATTAAAAAAAACGAGTTAGGGGTTTTTGATAAACGAGTTAAGGACTTGATAATAAGCGAGTTAGGGTTTTCACCAATTATATTAAGCGGGTTAAGGTTAAAGGGCAATATAGAAATTTACCAGGTTTATTGTGAGACTTAAGAGTTCTAAACAAAAACCCTAATTACGATTTGTATGTAACCCTGATTTCTAAATATACAAACCCTAATCTACAAGAAATCCTAATCGTATTTAACTCGTACCATTTCACCAAAACACCTCAAAGATATTTAGTTTTATATTTTAAGGACACTTAAACTGTAATCATAAACCATTATATCTATTCAAAACAATTCCACACCTTGGCCTTAACGATCATTATCAAAGATTCACTTAAACAATTCAAAATGGTAGTATTGGGATTTAACTACAAGAAATGACTACAGTGTTGATTCGTTATCACTTATTTGAGGTTGAAGTTAAATTTCACGGGTGCATGTACTTATTTATCTTAGAGTCAAGCTGGTTGGTTAGTTGTATCTCTCAAGATACTTGTTCGAGCTTTTGACATTGGTGATTAAGACTTGGCTATCTAGTTACTTGTGTGAGATCTATAAATGCATATGTTGGTTCTTAGTGACTCACACGGTACCTATCACTTTAAGGATTTAGATTATAGAGCTCAGTGTCTCACTTTGTTGAGGATTAGTCAATAAGCGGTGTACTTCTTATACTTTAAGAGGGCTATAAAGTACTAAGGAAGTCAGAGTGTGTAAGATTTTTCTACACTGTTTCTTATTCACGTGGATAGTACAAGCTTGAGTCACAAGTTCGGGTTATTCTACTTCACTCTCAAGTTCGTCATACTGGGTTTTTTTCATTAGTAGTCATTACAGATGATTGACATAGTTAATAAGTGGTTGGAAATGAATTAGTCAGAGGGGTAAAGAGTAGAGATTTTTAATTGGTAGTTGATTCTCACAGGATATTTTTGAGCTTAACCGGATAAATGATGCTTCACAGATGATCGTCTTCTTTAGTGCTTTGCTTAAGACAAGATCGTATTCGGGCGTACACTGTTCTATGCTAATTATAATAGATCGTACATATCTTGGGGGAAGAAATGTGTACTTGCTATTGTTCGTTTCCTCTACCAATTTGATATTTGCACAAAATTCTTGTGGTGTTGGAATATTAACTCCCGTTGGTTGATAATGTGAAGTATTCTACATACATGAGAAGATGATATTTCTGATTTATTGCATGTTCCCCTTAACGGATTTATCACATTGAGTATACTTACTATCTTGAGTCTTGCTAGAAGAGGTTGTATGGCTCAATTAGAAAGCTTTGAATGCTCATCCTCAATGAAAAAGTTAGACAAGAAGCTTTTGTGTATGGTGTGGTTTATATATTCTCTCTACATGTTCTGCCGCATGCTTAAACCTTCAGAGATTCTTAAAACTGCATCAAAGTTTCGAATCTGCAGAATATGATTGTTAGTTTTGGAGGAAGCTGATTCGAAAACTTCGTCAAAAAAAGTAGATGAAGAAAATTGTGCAAAGAAATGCAAAATGAATTGCGGGGAAGTTGGTCCAATTCATACATACTACAGTGTATTTCTTACAAGTTAAGAAATGAGATCCAAGTTAGAGTACATGTTGAAGATAAAGGAAATTGAAGACATCTTGATTTTGATAGCACTTTGGAATGCTTTTATTTGTATTTGTACTTGTAGGATACATTGTAAGTAATCTTGTATGCCACCAAATTGGGGGATATTTGTTAAAATTCTAAAATATGGCGACATTACAGGAATTACATTAGCTTATACTTAGGCTCATACGCAAGGACTAGAACCATTATATTGTAACTTAGAGCGTATGGGAGCCTATATATACCCCCTATACTTCCTTAGAGGGGTGATGCTCTAGTGTGTAAGCTAACCTTTAATAATCAATAAAACACACACACACACACACACAATTTCTCTTTTTAGAAAATGTCTAATTCATTCTTTGAGCATCCCCGACCTCCCGATCTCATAAATCTTTAATACTTATTGGAATATGCTCTTATCTTAATTGATATGTATACGGCCGAAGATACGTGAGCTTATGGGGTCACATACGTATACATCGAGATACAACCATTTATAATGTAATTAGTATATTTAAAGTAATTATATTAATTATATGATGAGGTGTCATTTTATACACTTTTTCAGGGTCATTTAACCCCTTAAATCGTGCATTTATGCCCAAAAATAGGTACTTAATCGTTCCTTTTCACGTATTTAGTATTTGGAAGGCATTTGGAGGAAATATACATGACTTGGCCTCATTTGGAGAAGAAACGGATAAGACTATGGACCTACACCAACATCTCTCAAGATTATGTTCTCAGCGGCTGGAGACGGCGTCACAAGATACACGTGACGCCATCACGATTCATCCCACAACATTGTCACAAGAATTCAAGACGGCGTCAGCTCGCACGACCCAGCCCAAGATCTAGAATATTCTACTTCACAACGGCGTCACGATTAAAACGCGACGTTGTCGCAATGATTTTTCTAGATATACAAACCCAAAATTAGGGTTTTAAGTGTGTAACTTTAGAGTAAAAAGGGGAGATGAACCCTAGTTCATTTGGCAGCTTATTAGGACAATTTTAGTGCTTCAAAACCCTATTATAACTCCTTCAATTCATGTTTTAATCAAGCAAGATTATCTTAATCATTCAATATGTCATGTTGTTTGATTATTTGTTATTCTTGCTTTATCTTTAACATGCTTGGCTAAACTCCCTATTGTGTTCATTTATGATTGTATGAAACCTAGAATGTAGATCTTAGTGGTGTTGCTTCTTGTGATGAATATGCATGTTAGGCTTTAGAAAACCAGCTTCTGTCTTTATCGTTGTTGATATGTCTAGGGAAACATGATTATGTAGAAAGGACACCATCGGGTAATAGTCTTCATACTACCTTGCCCCTTATATGGTTGATCCACTTTTAATATATTTCAAATGCATTTAAT
>BQNB010103892.1:2037-16156 GCA_026074375.1 Tanacetum coccineum
GATCTGGTGAACAGTAGCCGGTTTCATGGGAGCATCGCCGGTTCCCTTTGATTTACAAAGCCAGTTCCATTGTGAATAGTAGTCGGTTCCATTCAGCTTTTGCCTATAAATAAAGGAGCTTTTTCAATCTGTTTTTCATCACTTAAAACACACTTTTTCCACCATTTTACAAACATCTAGATCTATAGGAATGCATCTATAAAACCCCATGATCATAATGCATCTAACTCTTATTTTGTTGTAAGAATACACCCGAAATGATCATCTAAAGCAAGCTTCGAGAACTTGCAATCTACATCCACTACAAGCTTTTAAACACATGAAGATCTACCTCAACAAGCTTGGGAAACTTGTGATCTTCCATTATTAAAGACTAACCTCATCATGCTTTGTGATCTTGATGCTTGGTTCGGGCTTTCTCATCCATTAGACACATTTGTTTAGGATCATCATTGTACACTCATTTGTATCATCTCTTTGTATAATTTGATTTAGATTATATGGTTTATGTGTTTGTTCCATAAAACACAAGGTTTCTTATACTGGGCCACAAAACATAACGGGTTTGGTTGTACCCAAAGAGGGACTCGACATTTAGCTTTGTACTGGATAAAGTATAGGCGACGATGGGTTGGTAACCCTTGTTAGGACTCGGTATTTAGCTTTATATCAGAAAACGTGTAAGCGACGTTGTGTAAGGTTTTATCCGCCGAGAAAGGAGCATGTTGATCTAGTGAAGTAACTCTCAAGGTGGGTACTCAGGGAGTGGAGTAGGGCGGAGAGGAGCTCCGTGACCAAACCACTATAAATCATCGTGTTCGGTTTACTTTCTCTTTTACATATCGCTATTTCTTTACTTGTTAATTATGCTTATGTTTTGGCTAGATGTTTATGCTTGTGTCTTGTGTTGGAAACGTATTCAACCCCCCCCCCTACGTTTTCCACAGTAAGGTTGTTGTTCTTCGCACAAAAGGTATTAATCTTTTAGATTTAATTCTCAAAAAGGTAGGAAACGGGTTAACCACCTTGTTTTGGGAGGATCCGTGGTTAGATGATTTGGCATTAAAGCATAAATTCCTGAGACTTTATGCTTTGGATAGCTACAAACAAATAACAGTTGTCGAAAAAATTAATCATACTTCAATAGTTGATACTTTTCGTCGACCTCCTAGAGGTGGTACTGAGGAAGAACAACTCGATTTTCTTTTATCCCGCATGGATGGTCTAATATTGACAAATATCCTCGATTGTTGGGTCTAGTCGTTAGAAGCTACATGTGAGTATTATGTTAAATCTGTTCGTCAGCTTATTGATGATTCGATTCTTCCAAAGGATGAAGTCACCACAAGGTGGGTTAAAGTCATGCCAATTAAGATTAATGTGTTTGCTTGGAGAGTTTGTTTGGATAAGCTGCCTACTCAGTTGAATCTTTCCCTTAAAGGTATTGATATTTCGACTATTGTTTGCCCTCTTTGTCATGCCTCTGTCGAATCTGGTTCCTATATCTTCTTTTATTGTCCAATGGCTCGTCAATTATGGAGAAAACTTATGCATTGGTGGGAGCTTGAGGACATTGATTTATCCTCTTATGATGATTGGCTTCTATGGCTTAATTCCTCTCGGCTTTCTAAGCGGCTGAAAGAGATCTTGGAAGGTGTTTGTTATGTGAAGTGGTGGTTAATTTGGCGATTTAGGAATCAGTTGCTTTATGGTGCTGCGAATCCGCGTAGGGAACTTCTTTTTGATGACTTGGTTTAAATTTCTTTTAACTGTTGTTCTAATCGTTGTAATTCTAATCTAAATTGGGTTACTTGGATGAAAAATCCTTTTACTCTTTGCTTGTAATTCTTTTATAGCTTCTTGCTAGTTTCTAATAAATCTGTCGTTCAAAAAAAACATTGGAAGAACTTTTATTTTATGCTAAGTATATGCCATAAAGATGTTTTTTACACTGTTTTAGTGCAAATTTTTAACGTTAACATTGGAGATGCTCTTAGAGCATCTTCAATATATGCACTATGTGTACCTATTAGCATCAAGATAGTGCAAAAACATTAAATTTGAGCTCTAATGTTAGCACTAAACATCACTTTATTTTAGTGTGATGAATAGTAAATGAAAAATAGCACTATATTTGTTGTCTTACTATTTATCACACTAAAACACTATTAATAGAATTAAAACTTATATTTTTAATCATATCTTTGATATCTATATTAAAAAATTTAAATAAAATTATGTAAATTATATTTTTATAAACTTCTCATTGACACTTTCAAAATAAGTTAAATATCAATATATGTTACATAAGATATATTTCGTATTTCTATCAAAATTATAATTCTTTTAATATAAACAAATGTTTTAGTGCATACTTTTTGTGTACACATTGGAGTTAAATAAATTTAGTGCAAAAATATGCTATAAAAAATTAATTTGCACTATTATAATGTTAAATTATAGTGGGAACATTGAAGTTGCTCTTATGCAGCCATTTAACATTCAAATAATTATTAAACTTGTTTGAATTTATTCCAAAGGCTAATCCTAAAAAGGGTCCACACCTTTAGGTGAAAATGTCATTCTAGCCTCTTTGGACCTCTTTTCTTAAAATAACTCAGGGCAATCGAGCAACTTTAGAAGAAAGTGCCAAATGTCCTATTTTTTAATATTAAAGGACAAAAGTTTATAGTAATATGTAAGGTATATGTATCATAATGTTTGTAGGGCAACTAGTAGTATTAGGACAACCATATATTGGGCGACTGTGCATTTTGATCTTTTTGCTAATTTACTTTAATTTAACTTATGGGCAACTAGTATTTTTGGGCAACCAAAACTTTAGGGCAACTAATTGTTTAATATATTTAAGTATTGTACATTTTTTATTATGATAAAATATTAAAAACATATATTTTTATACAAAATACACTTTTTATAACAAAAAACACACATATCATTCATCTTCTTCCCATCACCATTAACCAAACACCCAAAAACACACACACTTACCCACCTATTCATCCCATGAACACACATGCACATCATAAATGCATAGTAACCCCTTAATCAATCAACCCATCATTTATCCTCTATCAATTTATAACATGTCTGAGTTTAATGAGTTGTTTGATGTCAAAGTATGTGTTAGGTCATTTGTTAAATTGCTTCCAAAAATTAAACTTCTTTTGTCATCTAATCCTAATCGTCTTAGGCTATTTAGAAGAACTGTATTTGGGCCTTGGTTGGATATTCCTTCGCACGACAATGATAACCATTTGATGTATTATGTCTTGGAACATCAGGTATACGTCTTAAAGATTCCTTCTGATTCTCCCCCAATTATATTCTATATTGGCCATCATTGGTTACAATTTGGCCAGAAAGAATTTTTTTTAGTTACTGGTTTCCGATTTGGCATTGTGTAAGAAAAACATAAGAAATTGAGTCCTTTTTGCCAGCGCGTATTTCTAGAAAAAGTAACAGAAACATGTGTAAAGAAAAAAAAATCATGTGAACTTTTGGCCCTTGTTAGCGATAACAAGGGTTGGTCAGGTTTATCTGATATTGATGTGGTAAGGGTTTATCTTTTAATTGTTGCTGAATTAGTGTTTATGGGTAAAGAGGACAAAAATTGTATCCCTATGCATATAGTGTCGTTGGTGGAGGATTTGGATGCGTGGAATGACTATCCTTGGGGTGAATATCTGTGGGACAAATTTTATAAAAGGATTGTCAATGTTGTTGCTCTACACCGAGATCATCATTTGGTTGAGATGAAGAAAAACCTAAATTTCAATGCCACATACAATCTATATGGTTTTGTTTGGGCTTTCAAGGTTACAATTTTTAAACCTTTATCCTTTTATGGTTATCTGGTATAAGTATTTTGTTTTTATGTGACCAAAAGTTTCATCCTTTCGACCATACTTACATTTTATACAGAAAAGTTGTATCTTATTTTATAACAAAAATAAACTTATTAAACATGACCCATTGTGTAGATATGGATACTGGAGAGTTACCCAAACAGCAAAATATGGTGGTTTAAAAAGGAGAATGTCTTACCGCATGGTCTTGCCTGGACAAAAATTTCAAAGTTTGAGAAATCTCATTACAATCGTCTATTTGGACCGGTAAGAACAGACCTAACTGTATTAAAATAATTTATTCCATTTGGTGTTGTGTACCTAAGCAATTTTTTTGTATATCTTCCTTAGGTTTCAATTCCAAATGTCGACCTTTATTCAACTCCTGCAGAGAAGAGGGAAGCCTGGTTTATTGCAAGTATTCCATTCATCAATGGGCCGGTTGATGAAGATAGGAATGGTTGCGGGGATGATTCTATTGGTGTCTCACAAGATAATTCTGTTGATCGACAACATGAATATGGTTATGAAGATGAAACTGTAAATGAAACATTTCTGGATGAAGACGGTAATGCTTGCGGGGATGCTTCTACATGTGTCTCAAAAGATAATGTTGTTGATCGGCAACATCAATTAGGTTATGCAGATAAAAGGGTAAATGAAAAATCTGTTGAAAATAATGATCAACTTTTATTGGAAAATAGGGATGGTGTTTTGGATTCAGAAAGAGGAGGTATAAATAATGAAGCCGATAATGTTAATCAGCTGTCAAATGTTTCAATAGCTAACCTTTTTGTTAATGTTCATGCTCTTAGAAAGGAAGTTGCGCTAATTAAGGTTGATGATGAAAGAATTGAAAATTTAGAGAGACTTTTGAAAGAAAAGCTACAAAATGATTTTGCAGCAGAAAAGACAAAGCCTAATATAATTCCCAATGAGTCTGATGATATTGTAAAATGTTCTATTCCAAATGTTACTTCTAATCATACCAGTGTGGACCAAGGATTAGGTGGTTCGGCTAATTATCCCATGGTTAGTATAAACCTAAATTATTTTAAATATATTGAATGAATCGTCCCGTGTTTAGTTTGAAGTTTGAGAATTTTCTCACTAACGAATAATATTTTTTTTAAATGACAGTCAACATGCTCTCGTCCTAATATGCATAATGCCGAAGTCGCTTGTGATGGTATGTCAATTGACAAGCCAGATGGGATGAATGATTATAGTTGTTCTCAACGCATTCCCGTCACTTTGGATGTTCTAATTAAAGCATGTGCTTATTCTAACAAGCATCCAGAACTAGATGTTCTTCAACATGATAATCATGTGGATCGTTCTGTACCTAAGCTTAATCAACATTCCACGGC
Source organism: Tanacetum coccineum (assembly GCA_026074375.1). Taxonomy (NCBI): domain Eukaryota; kingdom Viridiplantae; phylum Streptophyta; class Magnoliopsida; order Asterales; family Asteraceae; genus Tanacetum; species Tanacetum coccineum. The sequence continues at coordinate 7,277 of BQNB010103892.1, forward strand.
TGAGCCCCTTCCTGTATGTATATATATTATAATTTTAGACTACATTATACCATTATAAATCCGTTATTATCTAATATAAATATAACACACACACACACACACACATGCCAAGTTGATGATTTTTGTGGATAACTACATTGTCTGGTCCCTGAATGATGAAGAGAATGATGCCTAATATTTTATTTTTTAGATGATATGAAGTTTCAACAATGAAAGGAGGACAATTTGACTATCAAAAGAAAAGACTAGTAGAACTTCAACGCCGTTTGATGACTGAATTAAGACAGAAAGAGAAACAAAACAATTTTGAGTTTAGGCAAGACAAATGGAAGGTATAATCATTTTTGAATTTCTTTTAATACAAATCCTATTTTTGTAGGGTGCCAAGTAATTAAGTTAATTATACATAAGTATACCATACTTTCTAATATCAGGATCAAAGTAACAAACCCAAGTACGTGAATGTCGTTAGAGATGATTACAAACCACCCTTAGAAACTATTTTTGGCTATGTGAAATCAAAGAAGAAGAAGTGTGGTATAAGAAAGAACTATGTGTTAAGGTCTGTTAAAGAGAGAAAGAAGAGGTTGGCTATGGCTCTTGATTCTCCATATCGTCAACAAGGAACCACTACTCCAGCCTTACCAAAAATAAGATCAATGAGTTCCATCAGGGATACTATTGTGGCTCCTGAGTTTGAGGAGGTACATATTTTTTTGTATATTCAAACAGTATACTAGACCAATCTAACGTCCATTTATTTTGTATTGTTTTACAAGAAATATCCAGACAGCCAAAAAATCAGTCAATTAATGAATTAATGACAATACAAGAGTTTGTTTAGGTGTGACTGGATTTTTGTTCCAATATAAAAGCACATTTATATTTTGTGAATTTGACTAAAGTTATGTTTAATATTTTTCTTCAGAATTTGTCAAGGCCGGATGGTTGCCAAAGGGACAAGGTAACTGTCCCCGATGAGATATCTGAATATCTACAAATGCATGATCCGCCAAAGTATCAGTTTCCTTAGGGATTTTGGGACATTCCTGTTGGTCCAATATTCTGGTTAACTTTAGCATGTCTTGACAAGACTAAACAAGGTTGGTTGCAAGACAGTGTAAGTAATTTAAGTTTTCTTAGCATATGCATTTCATATTTCTTATTATTTCCTAATTGTTTAGCTTATTAAATTTGTTTTTCATACACAACACCTGAATTTATTGGTTGATCTAATGTGGTATTTTAAAGAGCCCGACGCAGATTGGGCTATGGTCAGCCCACATTTCTTACCAAGCATCCTAGGTGGATCAATGCCTGACTATTTTTCTAACGGTGTGAGGTATCATGTACCTTGGCGAGATGTTGAGAAGGTGTGTTTGGCTACCAACCTTACTTATACCATATTTTGTATATGATTACAAACAAATAATAACCTTAGTTGTTTAAATAGGTATATTTTCCCACCAATGAGCCAAAAAACACTGGTGTCTAGCCGAGTTTTAAATCTCTACTGGAGTGGTTACCTTTTATGATTCTCGTGGTTGGGTCAAGGGAAATAAGAGACCATGGTGGAGAACAATGAGGAGAACATTGCCACAACAGCTTACCTCGTATCTAAATGAGCATGGAGTTTTAGAGAGCAAGGGGATATCAGTTGAGGGGTATGAAATCACATACCTGTTTCCAAATGTTCTTGAGCAAGCAGACGACTTTGGCGACTGTGATGTATCGGTTTATATTTATTTATACAGACTGAGCCGTAAGCAACCATTGGCATTCAGGGACCCTCTACAAACAGCCTTAGCCTATCGTAAAAGGATCCTTCAATACATTTGGAACCACAAGGTAGAAGCACCAAAAACTGTGTTAATGGATGAAGGTACATTCCCCTTCTAAGTCCCTTTTATTGAATAACATTTAGGACATATAGGTTAATATGGTTAATAATTATATTTAATATGTCATGCAAACTCTTTTGAGTTTTTGAAACGAATTGTCATTTGACAATGTTGGTTGCCATTCTATTTACTTTCTTAGGTCTGCTATAGCAATAATCAATACACACAACTTTGAACAAGCGTCGTTAATTTTAGGATTGAACACTAAATTTAGACAGACCGTCTTTTCAGTAATTAACATTACAACAGATACATAACATTAACTTTACTACCATTAGGTTCAAAAGTTATATTGTTGCACTTACATCAACTTCCCAACTAACTTATTACATCACATCAGTTAAGTATTTAATAAATGAAGAAAAAACCCCAACTAAACAATAAAACCATCTTCATCCTCCTATTTTTAGCATGATTTTGAGCAACTTCCACTTCTAACTGGTTAATTGATCTCAATAACCCATGAATTATAACGACAGAACATTGACACATTTCTTCATCATACCAATCAATAAACCCGTGATTTGAACCCTAAGAAATTAAAATTTTCAAACTTAAAAACCTTAAAATTGTTCAAACTTCAGTTAAGTTGAGAAAATAATTAGTAAATTTTTAGGATAAGTCATATATTCGATAGGCTAACCCTTTTAAACAACATAGAAGCTTCTTCCGTGGGTTCTCCTTCGTGTACATGAAGTACGAATCCCCTCTATTGAATTACAACTTTTTTTGCCAACCTTACGCAATGGTTGATTTTTTAGGGTTCTTAGGGTGTGTGTTTGTTTTTTTAAGAGATTTGGCTGTGTGGTATTGTGTTTAATAAGGTAGGGGAAACTATGTGTTTTTAAATAAAAGTCTAAATATTTTGACAAATTTGAAAATGCAACACTGTACACAGTACAACAAAAGTAAATGCCTCCTTTAAGTTAGGTGTATTAGTAGGTATTAAAGCTCATGTTTTATCTTCTTTCATTAAGTAACTATTCATTTTCACTTCTAATTTTCACTGTCTAAACTTAATCTTACCCCAAATCATCATATATCTTAGTATTGAAATATTCCTAAAATGTCAAACAAAATACCGTTTGAAATACAAGTCGAGATAATGAATAGACTTCCTGTGAAGTCATTACTACAGTTTCAGAGTGTATCAAAGTCCTGGAAGTGTTTGATAGACTCTTTATCCTTCGTCGTTACATATGGTGTTCATAAGGCAGAGAATGATTTATTTTATTTAACCTATAATAATGGTTTTCAAGGTTTTATGGTATCTGTAGATGAAACTTTAACCCACACCCCTGTAGATACTAACCTGCATATTTCAAATCATAAAACAATTGGTACTTCTCACGGGCTTTGGTGTTTTTCATTTGCTAATAATTTGTCGGCTACTCTTTGGAACCCGTCAATTAAAAAACTATTGAGATTTTTGTCCCTGTTTCCAATAATATACCAGATTGTCACAAAATCCTTTTAGGCTTTGGCGTTCTGCCCGACACTTTAGACCCAACCATTATAAAGATTTCATACCCGCAGTCTGGACAAGGGAATTGGTATGTTTCTGTGTTTACAATGAGCTCTTTAACCTGGAACCAATTTGCCAATAACTGTTTGCCCCGTGAATCAATTAGATTCAAACGGTCAAGTCAGGCAGTTGTTGGTGGCTATATTTATTGTCTTGGTCATGAAAGGTTTGTTTCTGATAGTGGTGTTTGTAACAAGAAAACCCTACTAGTTTCATTTGATATGATTACCCACCAGTTCGAAGTCATTGACATACCTGACAACATAATACGAGCCCTATCATTTCCGTTATATATTTCCAATCTCCGAAACTCTCTCGTACTATCTGGAAGTGTATTTCCACCTGATTACTTTGTATTTTGCGCTCAACTGTTATCTATTCACGTTGGTTCTATAACATTGTTTACGACCATCTTCACCATTGCCTCCCCTCATTTTCTGAAGTTGTTGGGTTTTAATAACCAAGACGAACCAATAGTGGAAGTAGCTACGAACCACTACATGGCTCACTCGGTACAAGTGTATAACCCAGACTCAGAATCATTTTAGAATGTTACACTAATCCAAGAAAATGTTGGTTCCTTCTACGTTGGTCCGTACAAAGAATCACTTATTCTTGCTACTTACCCAGATCATGAACTTTATTGTGCAGGGTAATCACTGTGTTTTGTTAAGTGGATAAAGCAGAAGTGTGTTATGGATGTGGTGATTGTTTACAGTCATGGCTAGTTTGTATTTCATCAATATGTAACCGTCCTTGGAAACTTGTTGTCTTTGATGTCATTTTCTATGGTGTTTTGCTTAGATTGATGTACTTATATGTTTCCCACTGTTAAGTGCAGGATAACATGTGATTATGTAACTTTCTTATTTTGGTTGTTCTTCTAAGTTAGTAATTTGTATAACAATCTAGTTGCTATTTTGTTTATTTTATATTTAAACCAATTAAAATCTAAATAAAATCTGTATAGTCAACTAATAAACACATTTTCACATTCTAGTTTACTGCATTTATGTATGATATTTTGACAAAATATTACCATTTGTAATTGAAGAGACTTTTAGTTGGTGATGGTATTTATGTTAAAATTTAATACATTGGCATAATTGTACTTGATTATTTTGGGTGAATTTATTGGTATATATACATGTCATTGAAGGTGGGCATTACATAAACAAGAAAACCAAATGAACTCTCAAAAATTCAAGGTGTTTTTGGTATATGAAGAATTATAATATGGTGTGTTACTCCCAAATGATGTTAAATACCCGAATCTAGTGTGTTATGTGAAGAAGAAGTTCAAGGTTGAGGATAACAAACAAATACGATTATCTTACAACGTCGATTCTAACACAATCGGCAGGTGTTAAAAAGCTTTCCATCAAAGTTGCTGAAAATACGGTTCATGTAAGTCCATCTTCAAGTTCAAAACCTTTAGATATTGATCTTAATGTGTCCTTGTCTCTCGACTAAGTTATGGTTTTTCCAAACTCACCCTCCATCAAGCAATGTAGCAGAAAATACGTTTCATGTAAGTGCCAACTACAAGCTTCAAAAGCCCTTTTAGATATATTATCTTAAAGTGTCCTTGTCTCTCGACTACAGTTATAGGTTTTTCTTTCCAAATACACCGCCCCAAGGCACAACTCCACACTTACTGGGAAAAAAACAATACCCATACGAATTCATTGTCCATTCTTTGCACAATACAGATTTGATGATAAGGAAACATGCATGTATGAGATAGGACTGAAATGTATAAGAGAATGGTATCAATTTAAATTTTTTAGATCATGTAAGGATTGATTCGGTGTAGAATGTGTGCTTCCAGAATGTTACTAATACATATACACTCGCAAGGTTAAGAATTCCATTAACTTTAAAATAACAAACATTAACGACATTCATACATGTCCTAAAACCTAGTTCAATCCATACCATCGTAATGCGACAGCTAAATTGTTGGCTAAGTTAAATACTTCCCAAAGGCAGGGATGCTACAAGGGTATATAGACCAAAGGACATTATGTTTGATTTCAATATGGAATGGAATGTATATGTTTCATACAAACGAGCTTGGAAGGCAAAACATTTAGCATTAAACTGAACTTACGGGTGTCCTATCGCTTCATTTTCCAAGTTACCTATCTATTATCATAACTTAAAGTTGGCAAACCAAGAATCTGTTATTGAAACAGATGCTGAAGGACGTTTTAAGATGTGTTTCATAGCCTTTGGTGTTACGGTAAGCATATTCTAAACTTTTTTATTACTATTTAATGCACCAATTTTACCTTAGACTTTTAAATGTTTAGCAAGGCTGGTGTACACAAAAAATAGCAAACATGACTTACATTAGATGCAGTTAAAAGTTTTAAACCTAACATATTACAATACTTAATAAAATGTCTTGGTAGATCCTATAATTTTTGACTATCACATCCATAAACAAAATTTAACAACTTAATTTTGTTTTTCTTAAAAAGTACATATTTACCAACATAGGTCACACACACACACACACACACACACGAACTTGCGTACGCACTTTAGTGGCAACATGAAGTGTTAACCAACTAGTCCTTAGAAATATTCCACCTTCAGTTTCATTTAAAAAGAAACCAACTTGCATTTTCATTTAAAAAACAATTTCAAGTGTGTACAAAATAATATATGATATTTAACTGGAATTAAAACTGATAAAGTTACCTGACAAACCTTCACATTTGAGCCCTGGCCCATTGATGCCGACACCACATGGTTTTTTCTTTAAGTTACCAGGGGCCATTAAACCAAGCACATTTGTTTTTTTATAAAATCCTTTTTTATTCCCACATCTACATTCTCTTGAACAGGACCAACATCCTCAACCATTTTAGCTTTTCCATTAACAATGGCTCTCTTGTAATTGGTAACAACAGCCTCACGTTCCTTGGTAGGTGTACCGGCTAGGAATTCATACATTATTTCCTTCCCCTTGCGACTTGTCTGACCCGACTTTCTCCCTACAGGCTCATCATTAACCATTCCAGGCTTGGTTTTTTTCCTTAAACCCTCCTTACTTGTCTTACCACCCCTCCTTTTAATCCTAGTGGTAAATGGACTTGAACTATAGCAACGCAAGGTAGCATCCTCTTCTAACCAAGCCATGTTTCTTAAATAATACCTCCCTAAAGGCTGTTTCTTATGAGCAATATACAAGTGAATCTTACCATTCCGTTCAGCATCAGCAAAGAATAAATGTACATCATTATCAGTGTGGATTAACTTCAAACCTTGTTCAAATGATTTGTTTGGTAAGCAATAGAACAAAGCCCATTTTTTTTCTTATCTTAGACAAAATCCAATCTAGGCATGTAGGGAATATATCCCTATCATAAGTAAATGCAGCAACACTAGAAACTACCCCATTTACATACCTTAGAGGATCAAACTCAAAAAAGCCGTTTTTGTGTATTTTAAAGACAACTTCATCTATGATAGGCATATCATCTGTTATATTAAAATCAGCCACGATATTTAGGAAACCTTAAACAAAACCTTATATTTAATTAAATAACAATAAAACCCTAATTTCAATTAAAATAATTAAAAACCCTAATTTTAATATGAAACAAAACATTAAATAACAATAAAACCCTTATTTTAAAGTTCCTAAAATATTTAATATATATTCTGACAATGAACAATTAAGGCTATTAAAGAGGAGGCAAATTCAAACATACCTTCTTGAATAACAGACATAAACATGTTATTTACCATTTCTGATATAAAGACAAGGAATGTTTTTGTTATGATCAAAAACTGATAGTTAACGATTTGAGGACAAAGAGGATGGTCCAAAAGAAAGATCTGTGTGAGGTTATGAGATGTAAGTGTAAAGTATATGGAGTTTGGTTTGTGGTCCAATATACTTTCACTTTTATACATGATTGGTCCCTGTGGTTATGCCTAAACTATAACTCTAAGCAAAACTATAACTCTAAGTCAAACTGTAACTCTAAGCCAAATACATTCTAAGAGACAATAACCAATAATGAAGACCATATTTTGTAACCTAATCTAACTTGCTAATGCATTCCATAATCTAATGACCATTTGAGTTAATTTAACCAGCAAATGCAAATGCAGCTAATCTAAAGACAATCTCAGTTAAGCTAACCTGCAAATGAAAATGCAGTTAATCTAAAGACCATCTTAATTAATCTAACCTATAAAAATGCATTTCCTGATCTAAAGACTGATCTTACAGACCATCTAAGTAAAAGTCGCCTGCAAATGCAAACTGGAAATGCAATTCTTGATCTTAAGACTAATCTTATAGACCATCTAAGTAAAAGTCACCTGCAAATGCATTTCCTAATCAAAAGACTGATCCTAAAGACCATCTAAGTTAAATACACCTCCAAATGCACACTGCAAATGCAGTTCCTAATCTAAACCATGCTAAACATCAACTAATATAACCTGCAAGGTATACACTTATAATATGAGGCATACTATTACAAGTCATACAAGAACGTATATCCATGATCTTTCTTAAAACTTAAGATTTTATCTATTTGCCAAAACCAGAACATCCAACTTCTTTTTTAGCTCTTAACCCAAGAACATCCAACTGTCTCTTCCTTTATGGTGCCTAATGATCTAATAGCATAATGTGCTGCAACTATTGTGTTGGTACCCCTATAACTTGAAGATGTTATTGGATGTGGGTTGACGACATCATGTGGTATGGGCTCTAGTGGTCCCTGAGGGTTTCTTTTAAATAAAAGTTGGATTTTTACCCATGAGTATGGGCTGCGTAGTTGCCCTAATAAAAGTTCCATTATATATACAGCTGCCCAAAATACAAAACAACACTAACCTGCAAAACTCATAAACTTGTTATCCAAAGACATTAACATTGGTGTTTTGAAACTCATCCACCCTTACCACTAATGATCAAGTATCAGATATAATAAAACTACCTAATTCAGCAGAAACCACATATTAACGTTGAAAAATCATCCCGCCTTAGATAAAAATACACCATAAACATTAAAATTACTATCATAACAAACACCCTTTCCCTAATATACAAGTACCATATGCATCTCACATGTAGATGCAAATAAGTGTAGGATCAAACGTTACTAACTATGAATCGGCAGTAAACCTCCTATACACTTAATGTACTATCATAACAAATACCCATATCCTAAAAAAACATTGATACATAAGTTTAAGAAAAACACAGATACCAGACAATGCTTTCAACTAAAAGTAAACATTAACATTAATATTAAAACCTTAACATTCATATAGTTAATAATTCATACAAACTTCAAACCCAACTGACTACCAAGTACAAATATATACTAGAACCATAAAATACAAAACATAATCAAACCATCTTCACCAAAACAAAAGACACCCCATCCCCCTTCCTTAATCATGGTTGAGCATCAACAA